>CAIGRP010125816.1:0-11869 GCA_903798385.1 Fraxinus cuspidata | reverse complement strand
TTGACGTTTGTCTTTTAAGCTCTTGTCTCAAATGACTTGACTTGAATGCTTAACTTCCACTTTGAAGTTCATTTCAAGTCCGATTTATATGTTGATTTTGGCATTGCTTGACTGATTTTAATATTGAACTATCATCACTCAAAATCAATTGTTAGAAATAATATTAAACTTGTTTGTTATGATCAAAATATTAAGGATGAAATCAACCATAGGTCAACATAGATTATGGTGACGTTTATATTATTACAAATCCTATTGCTTATACTGCTTAACTGAATCTAACTGCTAATTTCGATTTGCATGAGTGGATACTTGATTCTGGTGCATATTTTAATGTGACATATGAAAACGATTGGTTTGAAAACTTGCATGAATCTAATGGTGGACTTATTGTTCTATATGACAATTTGCTTATACCGTTGCTAAAATTGGTGATATTATTTTAAAGTTTGACAATGGTTTTACGTATACTTTAAAAGATGTTAGATACATTATTGAACTGTCTTGGAATTTAATTTCAGTAAAGAGACTTGAGAAAGCTGACTTCACTAGTAAAATTGGATATAGAGTTTTAAAAAAGTAAGTCTAATATTTCCTATAATTTTAATAATTGGAAAAGATACTTTGAGAATCAAATTGGTAAGATGATTAAGTTCTTACCTCTGAATTTGATAATATGTGCAAAGAGAATGGAATGAGAAGGCACAAAACTGTTCCTTACTCTCCCCAACGAAATAGGCAAGCAAAAAGGATGAATAGAACTATACTTGATAAAGTGCAATGCATGATATTAAGTTTTGGTGTCCGAAAGTCATTTTTGGGCGAATCTGTTATGACTGCTTGCTATTTGATTAACTTGGCGTCTAGTAAGCTAAGTTGCGTGCTTAGAAATTTTTGTTGAGCTATATTTTATCAACAGGGTGAGGAAAAGCTTGAACATGGAGCTAGAAAATGTGATTTTCTATATTACTCTAAGGGTATCAGGGGGTATAGGTTATGAGATAGAAGCCAAAATGGGGGTTAAGATCATTGTGAGTAAAGATGTTATGTTTAACGAGGCTAAAACTTAATACTGAATCTGAACCAGTGAGTAAAAAAGAGCAAGGTGAATAGATAGATCAGTTGAAGGTGAATTTAGGAAAACTTAGCACATATGCCCCTGCCACCTTTAAAGAGGTAGAAACTCAGGTTTAATAACTTGAGATGGATATTGGATAGTAAGTAGTGATAGAAGAGCATCCTGGAGAAGAAAATCTCTTAGCAGACTATAATTTAGCTAAGGATAGAAAGAGAAGACAAAGGAGAGAGCCTAGAAGATTTGGATATGAATTCGAGTTAGCTTTTGCCCATGCTAGCTATAAGGAGCTAGCTAATAGAGAGCCAAAACTTCGAGGAGACGATGAAGAGTTAATAATTTGAAAAATGGTTTAAGGCAATGAGTTCCTTAGAAAAGAATCAATCTTGGAAACTAGTATCTAGATTTAAGAGTAAATCTACCGTTGGCTATAAGTGGATTTTTAAGATTAAGGGAGATATTAGTGCATCTCAACCCTTAAGATTTAAAGCTATGTTAGTGGCTAAGGGATACACACATAAGGAGGATATTGATTATTACAAGATTTTTTCACCAATTGTTAAGTACACTACTATTAGGGTCATGCTTGCATTGGTTGTACATTTTGATTGGGAACCTGAAAAACTTGATGTAAAAATTATTTTTTTTACATGGTGAACTTGATAAGCAAATCTTTATGAATCAATCAATAGGTTTTAAAGATAAATTAAAACTTGATCATATATGTTTCCTTAAAAGGTCTTTATAAGGCTTGAAACTATCACCTAGATAGTTGTATAAAAAATTTGACACTTTTGTAATCACTATAAGGTTTAAAAGAAGTAAGTTTGATCATTACTTATATTTTTAACATGATGATGCTAATAATGACTATGTGTTTTTATTTCTTTGTGTGGATGATATGCTTTCGGTTGGTTCATTACCTAAGTGGATAAATAAGAGAAAAACAAAGTTGACTAGCAAATTTTACATGAAAGATTTATGTAAAGCTAAGAGAATCCTAGGTATGGGAATTGAAAGATATGGGTCAAATTCTGCATTATTTTTGTATCTGTCTTTTTCTGTTTCAAAGGTGTTGAAAATATATGGCATGCATGATTGCAATTACATTACTTTTAGCTATTCACTTTGTCTCACCTAAAGATCAAGCTCCACTTAATAAAAAAGAAGTAGAAAATATGAGTAGGATTCCATATTTTAATGTGATTGGATCTATTATGTATTTGATGGTTTTGCACTAGACTTGATTTAGCTTTTGCTATTAGTACTCTTAGTAAGTACATGTCTAATCCGGGTTTTGAGCATTGAGAAGCTTTAATGTGGATGTTAAGGTATTTGAAGGGGACTAGGGATGTAGGTCTAAAGTTTGATGTTAGTAAAGAATGAGTGAAACTGAAAGTTTTTGTAGATGCGGACATTGACTTCCTTACTATCCACTACAGAATGGGAATATATTGCTAGCACTAAAGCAATTAAAGAGGCTTTTTGGCTTAGAAGTTTGCTTCATGAACTTTATGTCTTGAATGATTATGTGGTAGTGTATTCAGATAGTCAATCTTCCATACATCTATACGAAAATTCNAGAGGTAAATAATTTCCAATTTTATTGGTTCTCCTTTTGGAGTTGTCACTAATAAGTTATAATATTTTTTTTCAGGTCCTTTGATACCAAGGTAAAAGTTTTTTGGACAAATTGTTGTTAAATGACCTTCCAGGACGATGATGCTTAATCGGTATAATTTACTTAATCGACATCGACCAAATGACTAAACTAAAAGTCAAAACCTCAATGAAATTACAAGACTTTAAAAGTATTTGGGCTATTAAAAGTAGCATAATTTAATTAGTGCTACTCGTGACCCGTTTCCCCGCTTTTTTGGACGGCTTATAAGTGTCTGCTCACTTAGTGTTATACTTGGCCCACTTATCTATCCTATTGGGCTTGGCCCCATCACTGTACCTTAATGTGAAATCTGTGTATGGATGCTTTCCTTGGTTATTCGTATGTGTGTAATTGCTCATTTTCCTTTGAGAGAAAAAAAAAAGGACTACTCATTTCTACTATTTTTCTTCCTCTTCCTTGCCTTCGTGGCTGCCTTCATACTGTAATTACACCTTCCTTTGTGTGTCCATTGTGGGTAATACAAAGCAACCAAAAGTGTGGGAATATTCGAGAGGATTTGGGTCGGTTTCTTTGAGGTGTTGATTGGTTGGATCAAAACTGAGTGTGGAAAAAACCATTGGTGAGCTATTCTTCCGCTACAAGAGTTGCAGAAAGTGATAACAGAAATTTATGCCATCATGAAAGGGAGTTGAAGATTAAAGTTCTGAGTGGTAAACAAAATCTTTAATAAACTAATCTTTTTCCATTAAGACTTACTCCTAGTGGGCAAATAACTATGGTGGGATTTGATGAAGACTTGACGCAGATAGAGGATCAACTCTGTAATGGTCAACAATCGAAACTCCATATCATTCCCATTGTTGGAATGGAAGGCATAGGTACTACTGGCCATGAATGTTTATAATTCAACAATATCATATCCCTTTAGCGACATTGTCTCAACAATATCATAGTTAAGAAATTCTTCTAAGCCTTCGAGATGATATTTGTTTTCTTACTATAAGATACGCAAAGAGAGTTATTGAACAATTAAAAGAAAGTATATGCAGAAGTGTGAAGGGCTAGAGATACCTAATTGTAGTTGATGATGTGCAGATTACCAATGCTTGGAATGATAGCTGAATCTTATTGACAGCCAGACTAACAGATGTAGCTGACTATGCAAGTTCAATTGAAACTTGTCCCCTGATGCGTTTTCTAACCCAGGAAGATAGTTGGAATTAATTTGTAGAAAATTGCAACTACTGTACCAACCCTTTCAATTTTAAGCAAACTTTGTCTAAACCTTCATTTTTGTTGAACATACGGCATTAAATCTTTCAAAAACTTGCACCTGGAATCCAAATGGATGATTTCTGTTAGTTTGACCATTAGTTTACCCAAAAAAATTGATTTTGACCAATATCAAAGGGCAAAATGGTAACTTTGAATTAAATTTAAAAAAATAAAAATAAAAAAGTCAGCCCCCAAGAAAAACATAAAAATAAGGTACTATTCATCCCCCATCCCCATCCCCCTACCCTAAACTAACTTATCTCAAATTCATCATCTCCTTCCAAGTCAATGTTATCTATGATGTGAATAATCGAGTTATCATTGGGCAGCATTTCAGCTCTCACAAAGCAATGGGAGCCCCACTTGAGCCACTAGTGGATCACATTGGATGGAAGAATAACATTTTGGCCATCAATTGTAATTGACAAAACCACCACAGTCGCTACTTTGGGAATCGAACTAAGAGGCAATTGAGCTGTAGTTGGATCAATTAATTGTGTATCCACATTCATTTGATTATGAGTATGAATTCACACAAGTGAATTTTGGATTGAAGAATGAGAAAACTATTAATTGGATTGAATATGAGAACCCCTGTTCGCACACGTTTGGATGCGAAATTCTAGAAAATTTATTCATGTTTTGGCCCTATTATGTTCATTCATCGCCTTCATATTGAGCGTCTATGGTGAGGAGACGACCGATGGTGGTCTGCGATGGTGGGTGTGGCCATGAGGTGGGTTTCCACCACCATAGATCACATTGACGTGGAAATTCTTGACGGGAAGAAAATGACTTCTTGATGGGTTTCTTGATTGGTTTGATAATGGTTTGTGATTCAGAATGATGAAATCCATGAAAAGATTGTGAGTTTTGTGGTGGAAGTGATAGGCAAAGCAACGGCGACGACTGTGATGGTCGTGGTTTAATTTGAGGTGGGGTATGAAGGAGATGGTAAATAGTACTTTTTTGGGTGGGTTGGGGCTAGATTTTTTATTTTTATTTTGGTTTTTGTTCTTGTTTTATTTTAGTTCAAAGTTATGCCACTTTAAAATCGATCAAAATCAATTTCTTGAGTCAATTAACGTTCAAACTACAGAAATCATTTATTTGGGTTTCAAGTGCGAGTTTTTTAAAGATTTGGTACCATGGGTGCAATAAGATAAAATTTTAAGCAAAGTCTGCTTAAAATCAAAGGGTCTGGTACCGTGGTTGCAATTTTCCCTTTATTGTCAAGGACTTCTATTATTAATTGTTGTGGTTGCTGAACTCCTTGTAAGATGTCCTAAATTCTTGGAACTCAATGGTTAAATAAAAATCTTAGTTTGAGCTTGATAACGTTAACCAAAATAAATTGTAAATAAGAAATTTTTTGGAGTTTGAAATATTAAAAAAAGAATAATGGGAAATCTTACATTTGACCACACAGGCTTAGATAATTATGGTATAATTTGATTTTGGAAGACATTTGGAGAAAATTTAGCAAACTGAGTACCTTTTAGATCATTCGAAAATACGTCGACATACTCCTGTATTTCTAGCACATCATCTAATACTATCTCTTGAAATGAGGCTCTAGTAAGATTGACAAGATACCATTGACAATCATTCTTCTTCAACATACTCTCTGCCTTCAAAGCTGAGATGAAGTGTGGAAGTGCCTTAATCTTAGATTCAAAAAATCTGAACTCCTCTTCTCCCGACCTTCAAAAATTACTACTTTCTTAAAACATATTATTGTGGCTTGATTACCACCTAACCAATCCATACCTAAATTAATGTCAAAATCATCTCCATAACATACATGTTGGCCTCTAATGTCAGTCCTTCAAAATTTATTTGTACCCCCTTTGTTACCTTACATGTATCAATAGTTTCCCCAGAGTAATATAACCTTAGTTACTTTCGATTTCTACAAGAGAATTTCTTATAAAACGAAACAAAAGATTTTCTCGGTCGTTACTCCCTACAAGGTTTGCTAAAATGTATTCTTCCCTTTCCTAAGTAGCCTCATCCTCACCATGTCTACCACTCTGACATCCAATGACTGAACATTCACTGCATGTTTTCTTTATATGGGAGTTTTCCCAGAAAACAATGAGATTTTTGTCTCCGAACGCATCAAGTTATGTGTTGCTGATAGATTTGTAAACCTATTTAAAGCTCATAGATATATGGTGGGTCTTATAGGTAGAAACCTTATTTTGGTAGGTCAAAAAGGATCTGTTAATAGAAAAAATTAAAACATGTATAATGCGTGATCTTTTGAGAGAGCTCTACTTGAGGTTGGCACACGAAGAGTATTTTATTTATGTTTCAGAGCAGATATATGTGCTTCTTTCCAGAAGAGGCAAGTTTCAAGCATGGTCTTAGTGTTCATGATTCTGCTTCGTATAGTAACAGTGAGAAGGACATCACAATGCAATCAATGGATCTTGTCCATTCTTTTATATATAATGGATGGGACGACACTCGATTACATTCTTATTATTATTTTGGTTGTCGATTGTTGAGGAAGCTGCATATGGTTTGAGAAGAGCTTAGAAGATTCCCAGAGGAAATATTGTTACTAGTTAACTTGAGGTACATTGCTATCGCATGTCATGCAGTGATTCCAGCTTCTATTACTATACTTTGAAATCTATAGACTATGGTTATTGAAGACTCGAATTGCAAGTGAACTACCAATTGAAATTTTGAATATGCGATGGTTGCGGCATCTTAAATTCTCTCGAGCTTTTGTGCCTGCTTCTCCCCCAATTGAAACAAGTATTTCCTTTCCACAAAAACTACTAACACTGTCAGCTTTAGGCAATTTCGATTACAACATCAGTAAACTAACTCCAAATTTAAAGAAATTGGGAATTGTGATAAGTGTATTTTGTACACTTATTTAGGACGTCAAAACATGGATATTTGTTGATATTTGAATTGAAATATGGTTAATTCGTTGTTTATTGTTTGTTTTTTGTTTACATCAATGAATACGATGGAATTAGAGAAAAGGGACAAGAAAAGAGCTTAATCGAAGCCAAAAGAGGATCTAGGGATTAAAATGCAAATAATCAAAATGTCTTAGAGTGGGGAACGAAGATTCGAGAGTGCAAAAACTCAATTGGACCAAAAATTGAGTGAAAGGAGCAAAAAGAAGTGAAAAAAGACGAAAAGGAGACCTCGGACACAAAAGGCACGTGCCTCGAACACAAAATGGGGTGCTTTAGGAAAAAACCTTTCTTTCCTTATTTTATTTTGGTAAGCAATCTTTTTGGCATCTTATAAATAAGAGAACACGTCCAGAACATAAGGGAGCCGAATTTTGAGAGAAAATAGAGAGAATTTATATTGATGAACGAAGAATGCATGGCTTGGATCCTAATTTGAAGGTTTTAATTGAAAATTTGCAGATTTTCTTTATACTTGAATGATTCGGATTATGGCTTTCTTTTATTTTTTTATGTAATTCTTACATTAATATGCCAAGCTAAATTTATTTGTATTGGATGGATAACAAAACTCTTTGATTCTTAGTTTTTAATTCGAGACTTGATATTTTTAGTATAATTTTTGCGTTGTGATTCGATAAATATGCATAATTACATAATTTTAATGCTTGCACACCATTAGGGCAATAAGTTGCTTATTTAAAGTGTTGGAAAACTCACGATAGGTAGAATGTTTTATATGGAACACACAAACAATAAATATTAGGAATAGTATTCATGACGTGTGAGGTCATGTGTGATAATCCTGAAATTCCATGCATATTTGCCATATAAATGCAGACTAGGATCGTCTCATGGTAAAAATATGTCTATTGTATCTTGGAAAAGAAATAGTAAATAAAAGTGGGGCAATTGCATGAATTGAATTAATCATAACACGTTGAGGATTGGAATTAAGAATTGATTAGTGGAGTCGGAAATCCAATACGTTTGGCACGTTTGATTTAAAACCAGTTTTTATTAGTTTCGTATTTATAAAACATAATAAGATACAAAACAATCATATTTTGTTACAATCACGAATTTAAATCAAAAGAATAATGTACTCTTTTTTCGTCATTAAAATTTTTCCTACAGAATTTTTCTTAATAAGGTTTTAACGAGGCATATTCTTTTGTGTAATGAATATCTATAATATAAAAGTCATTTGCCATAAAAAATAATACTCTAATATGTATGAGATTCGTGAAGAGGTCAATAAGAACTATTTTTCGAATAATCATATTACTATAATTATCAAAGATTGATAAATATTTCATATGAAGATAATGTTATTTGAAGACGTTCACGTACAAGATATGAATATTGAAAACATTGGATCACTTGATATAAGAATTGAAATCAGTGGGAGTAGCTGTATTTTTTTTTTCCTTTGATTAAGTTTTGTCTCATTGGATTTATTGATAAGGTTTTAATAAGACAGTATTTTAGTACTCTAAATTATTTGTACTTTTTTTCATTTGTTGGTGCGAAACAAGGTTTCGATGAGATGGCTATTGTGCATAGGAAAATGCTATGGGTACAATTATGTACCTATAGCACAACCCTTGTGTAAATAATCATCAAAGGGGAAGTGTTGTGAAATAATGAGATAATTATTGATTAGTATTATCATGATACATAATAAGTCTTATCTAATCTAGAATATCTATTTCATTTCAATTGTAACTCTTATTTTGGACATCATAAATATGGGGCCTTAATTCTCGATAAAACTGACATATGTTTTGACTGTCTACTTTTTTCTCTATTTATTTTTTATAGTTTTCTTTTATTCGTTTAATTTTATTCTTTATATATAGCGTTTAAATGAATGAATTTAATAAGGACAATATTGGAATATGGTGAGGATGAAAATAGTACTTTTTTATAAATTTTAAATTTTTTATAAAGATAGACAGAGAGAGATAAATATATAACAATGATGGATGCAAATAGCGGTTTCCTAGATATTTCGTCTGTTATTATCAAAACTAACTACATTTTCTATCACAGTTTGTGACATTTATACAAATTTTGAGTGTTACTTCATCAAATAGAACTTCAGTATACCATACATATCATGCACACATACATGAACGATGGTATGTTTGCACCACCGGTGCTTAGTGCCAACGGTTAATGCTCAATTTACTAATTTTTTTAGGAGCTACTACTCAAGTTCATCCACTATTTTCAAATATCCATCTTACTCGAAATTTATCTTTATTAAAAATTTAAAAAAAATGCTATATTCGTCCAATTTATATTCAAAATTATCTTTGTTAAATTTATTCATTTAAACCCAATATATACACACCACTTTTATATATCTATCACAATTTAAATTTATCCCTACTACAGTTTTAAAAAGTGTTATACAATTATATTTATAACCATTAAATCCAACAAGCTATATAATATGTTTTAGCTTCAAGTAATATATTAATCATTGGGCTTGCTGGTACTATTTCGTATTTGATGGCTGCATAGAGGAGAAACCAAAAAGGAAAAAGATAAATTTTTGCAAGCTCATTTAGTCCATCCAACTATAGCCCTCGGCTTTGTATGGGGAAAAGATGCATAATTTTGATTCAACAAGCTTAGGCTTGAACGTTTAAATTTTGTCATGGATTGTTCTTAAACAACTTGAGTTCACATATTTAGCCTTTGTTTGAGCCCCATTTTTTCAAAACTCATTTTTTTCAAAATACATTTTCAACTACACATTCTCCCAATAAACTAATTTTACTCGTAAATTTAAAATTTTTCTTTACTTTTGAACCACACAATCTTCAAAAAATTTTATTTCAAGATTTATTATCCCAAAAAAAAAAAAATGGAACTTGAACAAGGCCTTATGCATTTTGGGTGCTACTTCCTTCAATGCATATAAAAGGCCAGTATTATGGCAAAGTGTGTTTGAGCCACATTATTTTGAAAGAATGTATTATAGAACAGTAGATTGATAGAGAATTTGTAGTTGAAAAAGAAGGAAAAAATTTTTATGTGATGCAAAATATTATTTTATTGAAGAATGTGTGGTTAAAAATTAGTAGAAAAATGATAAATGAAAATTTTAATGTATACCAAATAGGAGCTAAGGTCATATACAATCTGTGATGTAACAACCTGCCTTGTAAGTTTCACCAACACAACTTTTGTTTTTGGCTATGAGGCCGGTATCAAGGCCCGTATTGATTGAACTATTGTTCCACCTAGAACTTTGATCGGATTTGTGCAGGAGTGATTTCAAGACTTGGATGGAGATAAAAGTAAATTTGGGTAATGTAATGTTAGCAAACACAGAATTCTTCTGTACATTTTGTTACTTCTCAACTGTGGTTACAGTTTATATTCATCTAATTTTCTTCTAATAAAACAAAAGGAACTTCTTTATGTTTATTAATGTTTGTTTTACCATGATCAGGCGGAGACTGACGTGGATGAAGATGAAGACTTCTCATTTCTACATCCCTTGATTCTCATTCGAAAGGATGTCGATGAACTATAGGGAAAAAAAAAAAAATATCTACGAGATAATAGGGCGAAGGGATTAGACAGAGAAGATGAAGGTTCTAACGAGCACATACAAGCTAATGAATAAAAAGATGCGGAATTGGACAAAGAGCAAACTTGTTTATTTGAGTAAATTTATATATAGTTAAAAATATAGTATAATTTATTTTTATTTTTTTAAGTTGATAGATATATAAAAAGAGTAATGCAATTTAACACCAATTATATTACAACAACGATCTAAGTGACACCTAAGTTCCATTAAGCCCCTATTTGACACCCATTTTGTTTGAAAAAAAAATTTAGGAATAGCGATTGATGGATATAATGTGTGGTTAAAAAATAAGGAGAGTTTTTTGGTTTATATCTAATACTATTTTATTGATAGAATATGTTATTAAAATGAAGAAAGAAAAAAAAAATGAGTGTCAAACAGGAACTTAATGATAAGCACAATTAGATGAATCAAATAATTCCACATTAAATTGAGTCTATTACATTATGACACTTAGATTGGTAGTGTTAGATAATATTATTCATATAAGAATAATGGTTGAAAATAGTGGCTCTTATTTTTTTTAAGTTTTAACCAATTGTGGGTAGTGGACCCCACAGGTGCAACATAGCATTACTCCACATACATACAAAGCCATGAGAGCGAAAGATGGGAGAGCTGCTGACTCCAAAACCTAGTATATATATGAGATTATTTTGTTTTCTAGTTCAAACAATTAGAATCAGTCTGGCTTAGATGTTGAAGCATGTATTGTGATATTAGACACACCCAAAGCTTCTATACCGTTATGGTCTAGTGAAGACTGTGCACCCAAAGCATGTCCACAAGAATAATTATGAGATACGCAGCAGCGGTGGACAATCATAGAAAGCTTTTCATCACTGCAAAATGGAAAAGATGGAAAAAATGTTGAATCCTCGGGACGCCCAAGTACTACACGCAGCAGATCACCTTGCCTCAAAATCTGACAGAATTACAAAATAATGATATAACAACAGAAACTAGATTACTATTATGAGGAAACTCGTATTTTCAATAATCCTCCTTACCGCCTAAATAAATGATAGTTTATAGACTTCAATCAGACATACAGCAGGAAAAAACAAATAAAAAATAAAAATAAAAATAAAATAAAATAAATTCATGTTCTGAACAACAAGAAAAGAAAGACTGCGGGGGTATCGGTAGATGACATTATATATAATAACATGACTACTGACTAGAATACCAGGTAAAATACTTGAGTAACTAAAGAAGGCTAAAGGAAAATTTTGGCAGAAATTTATAGTAGTTAATCTCGCTCCTTATCTTAAAAGAAGCAATCCCCTGATCACTATTCATTTATGTCACACGAGTTTTCACATTAACCCAGTTTCATT
>CAIGRP010125811.1:0-13660 GCA_903798385.1 Fraxinus cuspidata | reverse complement strand
CAATCGAAAAAGTTATGCACTGATTTTCAGCCTCATATTGAGACTCATTTTTGACATAGAAAATGATCGAATTGGAATATATCTAAAGTAAAGTTGTAGCCCTTTGAATAATCTTTCCAACACATCTTGAATTGCCTCAATTGGATATCGGGAGTGGAAGATATGAAAAAATACTAAATGTTGTCCAGTAGAAATTATTTAAAACCATACGGTCGCATGGCTTTAATTCCATGCGGCCGCAAGAAGCATCTCAGCGAATTTCAGGGTCCATATTCAATGTTCTATGCGACCGCATGACTTACTACCATGCGGCCGCATGGTTTATTCCCGACATGAAAATGTTTTCGAATTTAAATCAACTACATATGGAAACAACTATAAATACATATTTTAAAACCCTAGAATGGAAGAAGAACGTACAGAACGCCTCCAAACTTCATTCTTCATTATTTTGCTCATTGATTTATGAATTGTAACTAAACCTTNGAAAATTTTGGTTTCCGAATTTTAGTCAACTATCTATGGAAACAACTATAAATAAATATTTTAAAACCCTAGAACGAAGTAAGAATGTACAGAATGCCTCCAAAGTTGATTCTTCATTATTTTGCTAATAGATTCATGAATTGTTACTAAAATTTTACACTTGGTCGAAGGAGATTGAAGCCTCGGAACTACATATTTTGAGATTTAAATGGTTTTTCTTATTTTAATTCACGTTTTTGAGTATTGAATATTCTTCTACACTTTTTTTTTTATGATTGTTTTGTTTAATTGCTAGGAGACCTACTAGTTTTTTATTCGTTACAATTTAGCGCCAAGTTAAACATCAAATCTATAATTGTTTGATTTCTTTAATTTGTGAAGCACTAGGGTTTGATGATTTTCTATGATAGAGGTTATTGAATTTTAAGAAGAATGTTTAAATATATTGAATGCAATCGCGGGTGTTTGTGTTATCTAGTTTATCGATTTTCCTATTGTGTAAAGCTGTTATTAAATAAAATATTTAATTAAACACTCTTCGTGGGATCGACCCTTACTTCCACTACTACATTAGTTTTAGAGGTTAAGGTATTAACTTTTGGGTGCCGCGACAGCACACACCAATATCTAAAACAATAAAACACACACAACAAAAGAAAACTCATGTTTTCCACCCCCAAACTTAAATTAGACATTGTCATCAATGTTTTAAATCCTAAATTCGCATCTAAAGGGTGAGGAAGAAAAGGAAGAAAATATTTCCCCGATATGGCATGAAATCCAATGACTAGCTTCTCCTATTGCTCACATTGTTTCCTTGGTTAGTGTTGGTTTAAGTGTTCCAAGATGTCATATTCCTACACAGTGAGGTTAAATGAAATATTAAAGATCAATTACCTAGAACAAGTGTTGCTTAGCTTAAACATCTAATAAACTAACTAAATCTCAAGGACCTAAGGAAAAATGGGAAATGGATGATGAGTTCCTAATAATTAAATAAAAACTACTCTAGATTATCCCAAGTCTAGAAAGCATAATAAATAAAAAAGATAGAAATATTGGGTTGCCTGTCAACAATCACTTGTTTAAAATCTTGAGCGTGAATCATGTTGTTTCTAGGCTATTCATGGTGACTTGAAAAGAAAATTCTTAGCCTTACACTTCATTCACTAGTTATACCTCTTTTGTTCATCATTGAGCCCCCACACCTATTGTTGTCCTTACAAACAATTCCACCTTTATCTGGTTTACCCTTGTACCTATCCTAATGGTCCACTCTTTGGCAATCCTTCAAGTAGGAAGGCTTCCTAAGTGGAGTTTCCATAGTGAAACTCTGCTACTTATCTTCCACCCTTAGAACTATCTCATTTGTGTCAAAATCTAGTAAGGCCCAACTCGTTGATAGAAATGGCCTCCCTAAGATAATTGGCATGTGATATGCCTCTTCTTTGTCCAAAATTATAAAGTGACCTGGAAAAATGATTTTCCAGGTTTGATGAGAATATCTTCGACTATTCCATAGGGATGCTTAAATGTTATGTCAGCTAACTGTAGGATGGTAGATGCCACCTTAGGATCTCCCAATCCCAATTTTCTATAAAGAGATAGAGGAATTAATTTAATACACACTCTTGAATTAATTAAACAATTAATACCTTGTAAATTTTATATGGAGCAAGGTAGAGTGAAACTCCATGAATCTTTCAGTTTGGGAAGAATCCTACACTTAATGATTGCACTGTACTCCTTAGATAATGTCACTATCTCATGATCGGGTAGTTTTTTCTTCTTAGTCAAAATCTCCTTCAAAACCTTGGAATAGTTTGGGATGTGAAGGATTGTGTTAATGAAAAGAATGTTGACATGCAGCTTCTTTAAAACGTCCAAGAACTTGATGGACTGTTTCTAAAGCTTGAGGTTTTGCAGCCTTTGAGGAAAATGAACTAGAGATGTGAGTGAAGTGTTGGGACTATTGCCTTAAGTTGTAGGCTCTCTGAGATTAATTTTTGATCCTTCTAAGCTTCTTCAGACTAATCCACCTATTCGTTTCCCTTAGTAGATACTTGAGTGTTCTTTATCTCTTCCCTCTTTGCAATGTTTTCTAGTAAGTGAACACCACTCCTAGTAGTGATGGCCAGAACCAGCTTCGTTGTTGGCTACCTTTGCATTCTTTGAGGGAATAGAATAGGTGGCACATAAACCTTGACAGGGTAGCAGGAGTGAATGAAAAGGGCTCATTAATTACATGATTCACCACTACAACTGTTAATACCTTCTCCCATGGGTTATTTTCTCTATTGCTCAGCAAGATGCCATGTGGTCTGTTGGCCAATGAAGCTGCAATTTACCCCATCTTATTTTTGAAGTTCTGTATAGAAGTCTACTGGTTCTGTATTGTTGTCTCAGTCTTGATAATGTGCTTAATAAGTAGATCCTCCAAGGATGCCCTTTTCTCTTGCTGTTGCTGAACCACTGGTGAATTACCCTTCATCTAATATCTATTATCCAAATTATCCACCCACAAGAAGTTGGGATACTAGTTCTAACCCAGATGATAGTTGCTGGGGTTTAGGGATTGTTATGTTACCTTTGGAAGTTTTGTGTATAACATACCTTAACAAGTTGAAACATATGAGTGGAAGCTAGAGGACAATTGGCAGTAATATGATCGGTCCCACGACCTGCATAGACCGGTGTTGGTTGATGTACCATGTTAATAAATTGGGATAAGTTGTCCGCTTCATCATTGTTGCCTTCATTTGTACTGCTAACGCTGTCACTGCTTCTATGTTATGCATAATCGCTGCTTTCTTTGGGAAATCCCTCTCGGTAGGCCAATTAGTCTAATTTTCAACAATTTTCTCATAAAGATCGAATGCACCATCAATCTTCGTCGTCATAACTAAAACATCCGTTGAAGCATCTGCCATGTTGCGAAATTCAGGACGTAGTCCATAGTAGAAAAGATATACCCGTGCCTACTTATGAATGTCAATATTTGGACACTTCCTAAATGCGCTCTTGAACCTCTTCCATGCCTCTAATTATGTCTAAAAATCTCTCTGTTTGAAAGTATGCACTTCATTCTGGATTTGTTGGACTCGATATAGTCAAAAGAACTTCAATGTGAATTTATGTATCAAGTCCTTCCACGACAAGATACTTCCAGTAGGTAATGAGTAGAGCCATGCTTTTGCGTCCTCCTTCAAGGTGAGAGGCAATAAACGTGTTCAAAATGCATCGTTGGCATCATTTCTTGACGAATAACTTTGCACAACATGAGAAAAACCTTGAAATGCTCATGTGGGTTTTTTGTTACTTTCCCGAAGAACTTGATGTCATGATAATTCTGGAATAGATTGATGACATCTGGTCTAATGTAGAAGTGAGCCTAGTGGGTAGATGATAGGTGGCAGTATTCGGCCCTCATTGGCAGTATGTATCTATAGATCTAGTAGTGGTTGTTGAATTGAATCTTGAATATGAATTTGATTTTGATTTTAATTTTGATTTTTAGCCATTACCCTTACTTTTCTTTGTTCTCTTCTACACTATCTGAATGTTCTTTCGATCTAGTGGAGCTAGATAGATCTTTTCAGAATCTTGTAAAAGCTGATGACAATCTGAAAAAAGTAAAACAGAACGAATTCAAGTAGTACAATGAATAACATAAAACAAAGAAAAAGAAAAAAGTATCGAATCTAACATAAACTAATAAAATTAAATTAAAACCATTATTCTCTGATAACGGCGCCAAAAACTTGTTCAGTTGAAACTCGCAAGCATATGTGATTGTTGACAAGTAATAATAATGTGAATTGTGAGTTATCATTCCACGAGTAATAATGTTTATATTTAGTGTACTAGTTATCACTAAATTCAATTAATAGTAATACAAAAGAGTTTGATTAATTTTTCTACTACTTTTAACTAATAAAAAGACTTTTTTTTTTAAATCAAATATGTGATTAGTGTATTGGATTTTTGAATTCCCCTATTGATGTTATTTCCAATTCTCGACACGTATAAAGTAGTGTTTTCTAATGTTAATGACAATCAATAATCCAATTTTATTTATTATTCTCTTTCAAGAAATATCAAACCTATATTTAATACAACATGATCATATTGCTAGTCCAAATTCATATGAAAAACGTACATAAGTAATTAAGAACTGAAGAAATAATTATATTAACGCTTAATGAAGTTCATCATCCATCCAATACATAAAAAAACTTTAGCCTAACATTACCATATAAAATTTAAACAAAAGAATAAGAATAGATATGACTCGAGACAAGGCATAAGATGAAGAACTTGAAAACTCCAATTCTTCACTTTAATCTTCAACCCAGATAATGAAGTCTTGCTTCTTGAACGTAACAATGCTTCTTCCTCTCTCAAAAAATGATAAAAAGATCCTCGGGGTTTACTTTTCCTCAGGTTTGCCCTCCTTATGATGGGTTCTTTCTCTACCAACTCTATCAATAGCTTTTATAATTAGTTGAGTAGAGGAATTGATGATCTTGAATGTGTGTTCTTGTCTAATAGCTTTATGTCAATTCAGTTTCTTCAAAGTATTTTATCCCCCCTAAGATCCTTTCATACTAGTTGACCCTTCTTGTTCAAAAACTCAGATTGTCAGTGGGTGAAAATGGCTTGATGAATGCATGGATGAAAGTTAAAAACTTTGAAAGTTTGACATGAGGCCCTTAGAATACCAATTGTTTAGGCATTAATGTAGAATACATTACTAAACCGTTAAAAAATAAAATAAGGCCGGTACAGACTTTTTGTTAAAAAAATTTGAAAAGATATCATAAATCATTATAACCTTAAAGAAGCATAACGAAGAATGTAAAAAGTAGTGAACATTTAATCAAAAAATGAAGAAAAATCAATGAATTTGACATACAAGTATTTAAACAAATAAATTTGATCAATACAACTTTACAAACGAATTCTCTAACATGTTTACAAAATATGAAATAACACATTTTAACAAATGAAGAAAAAATATCAAATCTGACCTATGGAAAAGGTAATAAAGAATGTACAATATAAAGCACATTAATCAACAATAGAACACTTGAAATAACAAAGAGACCATGAAAAATATTAAAGAAAGAACAAAGTTATTTAAAAAAAATTCAAGAACTGACTGTAAATTTTGGAACACTTCGGCTCAATTCAAGCAAAATTTGGAGGGGATTCACCACTGATTAGCAATGAGAGACTCGCGACGGCGTGGACGACTGAAAAATGACCACTAACGTCGATGATTAGGTGGAAAAATTTCAGAGTTGGGAAAGAGATTAGGGCTTCTGAGTTCTGGCTTCTACTTTTCATTTACTGTAGTAATATTTTTTATTTTTGTTTTTTAAAGTTGTTGGGTCAGGTCAAATGGTTTGTGATGGGTTTGATAAGCAAACCACCCAAATTGAGCTAACTCATTTCAAAAGAACCCAACTAAAAATTATGTAAAAATCTTATTTGAATTGATTTTCATGAGTAAACTCATGACCCTAACTGATTGAACCAAAACCTAAGTAAAAACATGAAAAATCGGTGGTTATTGACTCACTTCTAGGGAGAATGTAGCATATAATGCGTGAATTGATATTTGTACTTTTTTCAAATAGATAGTATAGATTATGTATAGAATTTCTATTTGCTAACACAATTTATAATTGTTATATGAAAAAGTTTGTTTTCATGGTGGAATTTGAAATTCTCATTAATGGCATTTTTGTCTAAATTTTAACAAAATGAACATGTAACAAATTTTGGATATTTTTTAAAATGAAGATGTAAAAGTGGACATTCCTTACAATTTCCTCTTATTTTTATTCATAAATTTTATGAGACTTACAAGTACTAATCACATATCCAATATTTATTTCTATTTATTTATAAACAAAATCATTTGTAACAATTTTCAAACATGCTTTTAGTTTAATAAAATAATATAAAAAATTACATAACTTTGGCCAAGAGCACTGCCCTTCTTGGTCCACGTGTCAATCATCCTTACCGTCCCTTTGTGCTTTTTGGGTTGCATTAATTCTTTAGTAAAAGGGATGTCAATAATATAGTGGTATCAGAAAATTTTGAACAAGGTATGTAAATGTCAGAATTTTCAGTCAATTATCTGGATTGTTAGTATTCGAACGATTCGAAGTGAATGATAATTTGACATCCTCTCTAAATACTAGAGGTATTAGACATACAATTTTAGGAGTTAAAAGATTGCTTGTGCAATGATTTCTCATTTGAAAGAGTGTTATCTATTGTTGGAGTAGGGATTAGTTACCATTTGTCACTTGTTCATGTCCTATGTGTCATTAGAATTTCTTTTTTTCCACTTTTTAAGAAATTGGAGTATATTGACTTGATTAGAGGAACTTATTCAGTGGGGGAACTCTTCATTGGCTGCTCGGACGATAAGAAACAGCAGAAGTGGTGAAGCTAGGTGTGGGGGACGAGAGATGGGGGTAAAGATTGAGGAAGAAGATAACACGAATAATGACAGCTTTTTGCGCACTTTTATTTTCTTTATTTAGCTAAACATACAATGTATCCAAAATGCCATTAAATATTTAAATTACATCCACAATATAGAAACAAGATTGACATTGTATAGAGATGCAAATGAAGTAATTACATGGTTTAAAGTGTTTAAACTGGCAATGCAACTTCTCTTCAAGGATTTCAAACTACGAATTTAACCAGACTATTAAACTGGAACAGTCCTGTGGGAAGGAGCAGTCTGCTCTGTTATCTCATCAGCATCCAATTCATTTTCACCTGATGCCTCCTCCAGTGATTTTCCATTCGGTTCCGGCACTAAGAAAGTGAACAACATTCCCAATGCATTGACGCAGCCGAGTACAATGAGCGAATATTTCACACCAATGCCTGCTGGATAGCCAGCATCTCTCTTGCTCTGATCTTTAGGCTGTGCTGCATACAAGAAACCAAATGCTCCTACAATAGCACCAGCCTTTCCAGCTGCAGCAGATATGCCGTGGCAGGTTGATCTTAGCCGGGCAGGGAATATTTCTGCTGGGACAACAAACGTTGTTGCATTTGGGCCGAAGTTGGAGAAGAAAAATGTCAGTGAATATATAACTACGAAGCCAATTCTGTTCTCTTTGTGAGTCCAGTGATTATAAGGAATAGCTAGTGCAAACATGAAGACGGTCATGAAGAAGAATCCCATAAGTTGGATGGCAAATCTTCCAATTATATCAATGAATGCTACCGTAAACCAGTATCCCGGGACAGTACTGCAAAGTGCGATTAGAGTCTGTGCTCTGGCAATACGAAAAACTTCATGCACAGCATTCATTTTTTTGGCAGGGGGAATCCATCCGATTGCGGAAAATATGTCCTTTTGGAAAAGATTGTTGCTGTAGAAAGCTATGTCCAGCAGGAACCATGTTGTGGTGGTGCCTAACAGGTGAAGGCCATGACGGCGAAGGAATTCCCTTGAAAATAAGCCGAATGAGTTTGCTGGCCTCTCAGCTATTTTTTCTAATTTCTCCTCTTCAGCTTCGATTTCAACATTTAACACTTGGGCCATGTCTTGCACTGCCTGTTTTGCATTTTTGGCTACAAGGGCCGTGTAACGGGCTGTTTCAGGCATCTTCATACGCCAGTAGAAAGTGAGTGCAGCTGGGACGGCTCCAAACATCAAAATAATGCGCCAAATATAGTCGGCTTGTGGCACCGTCGAGAGTGCCGCATTCTCCTCGTACGTGGGAGCGTTATATGCATGATCAAATGATGCAGACACAATAAGAGACACAATTCCACTAGTCAGAATCCCGAATCCTTGCATCGCGAAAACCGCAGCTATGAAAGCACCACGTGTCTTTTTATTGGCGTATTCAGACATGATTGTGGCGGAGAGAGGGTAATCACCACCAATCCCAAAGCCCAGCCAGAACCTGAAGAAACAGAGGGTAGCCATAACACCCTTTGGAGTCGACCCAAATGAAAATCCCGAGGCAAGTGAGCATACAACCATGAGAACTAAAGTAACACCATAAACTTTTTTCCGTCCCATCTTATCGCCTAGCCACCCAAAGAATAGCTGCCCCAATAGCGTGCCAACCAAAGCAACACCGATGACAGAAGACGAAACACCAGGAGGTAAAGTTCCAGGATTTGGTGCCCTATCGTGCGTGTAGTAGATGCGTCCCAATAATTTTGTCACCAAAGAAATGGCGAACAGATCATATGCATCTGTGAAGAACCCCATTCCTGCTATAACAATAGCAGTAAAATGGTAGAGTTGTGTCTTGGCTACATCAAGTGCATTAAGCACTTGCAATTGTTCTCTAGGCATACTGGAATTTCCTGCTTTATCTTGCCCCAGTAGACTTCAATTCTGTCTTCAAAATCAAATCATATCAGTATATTACACTGTTCAAAAGGCATGACAATCTAAAAGCTACATTTTAAAAATACAAAATCGAAGTCATGGAAGATAAGTTAAAACAACTTTGCTTTTATCTCTATAAGAACGGTGTGTTCTGGGGTGCGGGGATCATGCATACTTGTGCTAATGTTTTGACACAAAACTGGGGTCTAATTAAAGCAAAAATCGATCAAAAACAAAAATGAATATATATCGAATTTCGTGCAAACAAAAACATCATTGAACACTTTCAAGATACTAGGATAGTAAGAACATTTCAAGATTTCATTTCACTTCTGGTCTAGACAGGAAAGGAGCATACCTCCTAGCACAAGAATGAAGAAAGAAAATAATGTGGTGTGGGGGATGAATTCGTGCTGGTATTTAAGGGGAATTTGAATCGGAGACTCCAAGAAGCAACTAAGGCATATTATGGGGTATATACCCTTTTAGTATTAAACTGTAAGTCAATGGTTTAGCTTCTTTCTTGTGATTCCTTAACAGTATGCGCAAAATTTCGTGGAAGTAGCATTAATAAATCTTTTGATGTTGTGTTCTTAGTTGGAACTTCAAGGAAAGCACTTAATTTTTGGTTTCTTCAGGATTGAATTGCATTGTAGTTCTTGAGCTTTGGGTCAAGATTCATTTTAATCACCAATCTTTGGAGAAAAATGAAATCACTAATCTTTTGAGTTGGAAGTATAAATGTTTCGTTACATTCGCTGTTGGAGTTGATGGAAATTCAACTACTCTTCATACGACTAGTTTTACAACTCCCTAATTGTAACTTGATGTGTAGCCATGAATTCACTTAAAAGCTGAGTTCTAATACAATGGGTAAAATGTGATGTGGACCACGAGGTTTATAGAAACAATAGACAGCAATAGTGGTTTGAGAGTACGGTATTGAAGGGCTCTCATTCAGTCAATTAAAGGTACAACAAGGCTCAATCGAACAAGGGACATCGAGAATAACACATGTTAATGATTCCCAAAAGCTCTTATTGATGAACAGTGACTCATCGTGTTTTAGGATTGAAGAAGTTCCCAAGAGTTCGGCTTTTTGTCAATTCAAATGATCATGCGAACTAAGTTTAGAATATCATGAGGTATTTATTCTAGGAGCCAACCCAAGTTCGAAATTGATTCTCTCTTTAAAAAAAAAAGCACTAAATAAATGGTCATTGGATATAGGTACAGCAGAGTGAACAAACGTGAACTACTTAAAAATCATCTGAGAATCTCAGAACATGAGATGATCAAAAGTTAAGGTATTAAAATGGAAAAAACTCATAAGTTCGAGGCCTATATATGTAATTATCCCTTTTCTCTATTTCTTCATATGAAGCAAGGACACATGTAACGCATAAATTGGTCAACGAATTTATCTTTTTTTCATTGGTTGATTGCTAATTGTTATTTCTTAATCATTATTTCAGATAAGATCATTGGAAGAGTGAAGACACGACTTTCTGCTATTTTTTAAGGATCAAATAAATAATCACCAGAAATGACTTAAGTATTACTTTTAATAAGGAAAATTGCAACCACGATATCAATCTTTTCATTTAATAGCAGATTTTCCTCAAACCTTTCGTTTATGACATCCACTATATCAAATTTTTCAAAATGTCACAACTGAAGTTCAAATGGAAGGAAACTATTATTTTGACTGTTAGTTAACCAAAGAATTAACATTGACTATAATTTTGACTAATTCTAAAATGATAAAATTGTAACTTTACATTTTTAACAAAAAACACAATTACAATCTATGAATAAATAAATAAACACTATTCATCTTTTTTTTTTCCACTAACCTCTCACACCCCACCCCACCCCACTAAACAACCACTACTACCAATGACCGATGATATAGCACCAGCTAGAAACTCTATCCCCCTTCCAATTCTCCTCCGCTTTCACCGCCGTCGACATCAACCCCTGTCAGTCCCCCACAAATATCTTAAACATTCAATTTAAAAGTACTTCCTCATCATCTACACGCATACGCTCCTACGACTTCTCCTCCGTCGAGGAGGCAGCTGCTAAGCATCGTCGCTGCAAGCGCCACATAAGGATTGAGCCCCATTCTGCGCCCTGTGCTCCAATCCTACCCCACTAAAACCCAACGACCCCAATAAGCCTTGTTTCTCCGACTCTACCTCTATCCTTGTTAGTTCTCGCCTCAACCTCTACAACCTTGTCTAGTCTCTTAGTCGCGTTGACGACCTCAATTCCACCTTGTACATTGCCAGTCAGTCTGTGTTCGGTGGTGGTGATGACTATTGGTTTTGCTCAATGGGATTGATGGGGATGGGGTGAAGAAGAAGAAGTTTGGGGGTGGGTTTTGGGAAAGGGTGGATATTTTTTATTTTTATTTTTTAATTTAAATTTCATAATTTTTTTACGAAAAAATATAATTTTACCATTTTATCATTTCTAACTAGGTCAAAATTTTATTTTTTTGTCAACTAACGGTCAACCTATCAGTTTCTTTCTCTTTGGATTTCAATTTCGACATTTTAAAAGGTTTGGTACCATAGATGATACAAATGAAAGGTTTGGGCAAAATCTGCTACTAATTGAAAGGTTTGATATCGTGGTTGCAATTTTTATTTTTTAATATTATATTTGGAAGTCAAGACAAGCCTAGGAATCTTTGAATAAAATTAAATAAATAGTCTTTTATATAGTTTAATGTTACACAGGACAAACTATGTGCAACTAGATCAATTGAAGAAGCCAATCGTTGAAATTTACAGTTTATGAATGCACCAAAAATACAATATGAGTGAACAAAATGAAAAAAAAGGTGATCTCATAAACATCTCATACTATTTTATTTATTTATTATTATTATTATTATTATTATTATTATTATTATTATTGGGAACTAAAGAATGAAATAATAAGCATTTTACTGTATGTCAATTTTTATTGAGTAGATTACGGTATATAGTATGTATCTGACAGGTTATTACATTAATGTTTCATAATTTAGTATTAAAAGAGATTTAAATGGAATTATTTTATTTTATTTTTTACAAAGTAGAGTACGAAATAATGTGTGTCCATACGAGTTTTTATATTATTAGAGTTGCATATTCATACCTATAATTTTAGAGTTACATATTCACACTATACCTGCCAGCCCCTTAAAGGTTGACACGCGCAATGGTATGAGCACGCCTTGCACTTATGCTGGGATATTACAGATTGGTGTGTTGATGGTGCACACTTCCGATTTCGGAGCAAGGAAAATGTGGGCTTCAATTTAGCTTGTGTCAAAGTGTTACAGATTGGCAAGGCATTGGCTGACTCACCTTGCTGTTAGTGGGGTTTAGTCCACAAATTCGGGTGTCCAAATTGGGTACATGTTTGACACATGTGATGGGCAGTTTTCGTGATCCATTCAAGTGGAAAGTATGGGCGGTTGCTGAGAATGGATGTGGGAATCAATTTCTGGCAGTTCTAAGCCAACTGGGTTGGTTTATCCCTTTTGCAATTAGAGGTGTTAACTGGATACAAATTTTAGCTTATAAATTGAGAAGGTTAGACTAATGAAGCACGGTTTGTTTTGTGTTCTTTTAGTATTCCTTCATTTTCTTGTATTATTGTGGAGTAATAAACGAGTTGGGTTTTACCCGTAAATTAGTGTGTTCCTTTACATTACTGCCTTTACTTTTCGTGTGTTCCTTGTGCAAATTCGTGTGGGCTGACTAAGTGGAACCTTAGTACCATCATAGGCGAGAATTTGGCTAAGTAATTTTGCTAAAAGTTTGTGCCTGTGATAATTGGTATTAGAGTCTCGTTGCAGTTGCTGGGTTTCCCTTACAGATATGTTGCAAGTCAAAATCTTAAGGATCGTGTTTATGCGTTGGAAGATTTTGTTGGTGCTCCTATGATCGATAGTGCAGTTAGTTTGGCTGCACAAGTCCATGCACATAATGATGTGCACACAGAGTTGAGGGCTCAGTTCGAAGAGTTTGCTAGCAGAGTAGACGAAAGTTAATCTTCGTTCATGAAAGATCTACTAGGTCTTGCTGGTAACACAAATGCTCGATTTGATGCCGTTGAGAGTGAAATTTCCTTGCCAAAATTGGCCTCAAACAGTACTACTATGTGGGAGGCAGTGTGTACTTCAAAAATTCGTGTCCATGAACCAAAGCAGTTCAATGGTACTCATAAAGGAGTTTGAGAATTTTCTATGGGATATGGAGCAGTACTTCAAAGCTGTGCTCGTATCCCAGAGGATGAGCGAGTAAATATCACTTCCATGTATCTATCGGGGGATGCAAAGTTATGGTGGCGAACTAGGGTGAAGGGTGGCGAACCAGGGTGAAGTTTGACGAAGCTACAAGTCGGTTACCTGTTGTTACGTAGGAAAGTTGCAGAAAGAATTGAAAAATCAGTTCCTACCTTGCAATACGGCTTGGATTGCAAGGGAATCTCTCAAAAAGTTAAAGCAGTCGGGTAGTGTGCGGGAATATGTGAAGGAATTTAGTAGTCTCATGCTGGATATCCAAAATATATTCGGGGAGGATAAGCTATTCAACTTTATGTCGGGATTACAAGGTTGGGCACAGGAGAAATTGCTGAGCCAAGGAGTGAAGGACCTTCCTTCGGCAATGGCTGTAATGGATTATCTTGTTGATGGAAAGATTGGAAGAAGTGGGATAAGAAGAAAAGGTTTGAGGGCCCTAAATCGAAAGATGGTGATTAGTCCCAATTCAAGTCAAAGAGTTT
>CAIGRP010125802.1:0-27982 GCA_903798385.1 Fraxinus cuspidata | reverse complement strand
ATATATAACTTCTATGGATGTAAATAGCTCTCAAATAAATTCCTTAGGGTTCTTAGAAGCAATTGACTGCACGTCTCCAAGTGTAGTAAAACCTCATTATTAAAAGGGTACAAGGTCACACACGCTATATAATTTGAATTTTTATGATAAATCGTTTTTGCTTAAAGTTATAGAAATATTTTAATTCATATTAATATTTTACTCCCTACTTCTTTTAGTTGGGTATAAATTAAGGTTGTCCATTGAAAACGACATATTGCGTCATTTTTTAATTAAACGACCACGCACTATCTAATATACATATTTCAATTTGATAATAATGTATATATGTCTTTTTTTTTTTTGTAGATATAGATAAAATAAATATCTTCATTTATCATGTGGACAAATGAGAACAAGATAACCATTATAAAAATTTTAAAATGACTAAGCTTTTTGAAGTTAGATTTAAAGTTATGTGATGTGTCTCTTTTTAATTCATATTTAAGCTCATATTTAGTTGTTACAATTGTTTTTTTTTTCTTTGGTTGTTTAGATGTAAATTGAGGCTGTGTATTAAAAATTGACATGATGTGTTACTTTTCAATTAAAAAGCCATGCATTGTATAATTTAATTTTTAGTAAGTAAAGTTAAATGTCGTAAACAACTTTACTCCTACAAATAAATTAGTTAACGAGTTTATATCACTCCTCCACACACAGCAAATCAAATACACCAAATTTATCATCCAAAATCCCCAAATTAACGTGGAACCATCCAAAATTCCTCAAATCATAGTACCTCATCCATTAAAAATCAAAATCAAAACTATGATAACCCAAACAAATTAAAGACATCCCAAAGATTTCTCATCTTCATATCTCAGTCTCTTTTACTCCAAATGAGTATCAATTCTAGTACCTTCTCTCTACAATTCAAACATTAGTATTTTTTAGTCAAATATAAAACCTGATAGGAGTTTTAGAACACCATGATTGACACGACAAAATATAGTGTATATATATAAGTAGTCGAAATGCCAAATGTAACATATTTCATTACACAACACAGTGTCACAAAACTTGACAAAAAACGCAGTATGTAATCTACAATATATATCATTAATTTGACATAACATAGTAACGAAATATGATTGATGGATGTGCAAAATGTTATATATGTAACCACTAATTATTCAAGATTCATATAAGAACATATTGTGATTTGAAACATTCCATCTTTCATAAATTACATAATATTACTCCTTTAAACAAGTCATAATTGCTATAAAATATAAAATATGATACGAAAATAAACATTATATTGTGCACGCAACAATAGTATATTTAAAAATATTAAGACATTACAAGTTATATTATAGTAACACAACGTCTTACGATATATTGCCTTATATTTCGAACTAAAATTAATATAACACTATAAATTTCCAAACATGAATTTTCACTATTTAGTAATATGAAGTGATCGGAAATAGAAATTTCAAAATAATAAAAAAGGATTTTGGAATTATACCTCCAAATACACACATTTGTTATTTAATAATCCAATTGTTTCTATAATAAATCCCTACATTTAGGAGCTATTTAACGACACTGAGATAAATACTTATCTTGACTGCAATTGGTTACATATATTTATGTTAATTGGGTTATCTAGTAATTATGAATTTTTATGTTACAATATATAGTATTTTAGGAATAAAAAAATGTGTTAGTGCTTTTGAAATATCTTTTTACATTGGGTTATACGTGAAAACTTCCGATTAATTCATGTTGCTCGTGGGCCGTTCATTAGCTGGATGGCCATTTTAGGTGTTAGCTCACATTGCCTTTCTTATTAGCCCACCTAATGTTAGCCCAATTTGTTTGATTTTTGGCCCATCTCATGTATTGTTTATTGGCTCAAATGTGCTTTGGCCCATCCCTTAGTTTCAACCTAAAACTATATATACGTGTTAGCCTCTATTGAGAGAATCGTGTGTAATTTGAATGAGAAGGCAGCCGATTTCTGTGATTCATTCCTTTTCTTTGTGCTTGAGTTTTATTGGTACTCTCCTCTTCTTCTTCTCCTTCTTGAACAATTGCAGCCACCATAAATCTATCATTTCTAGGTACAAATAAACTGGACAATATTGTGAAATTGTTGTGGGTTTAGGCCAATCAATTGGGTTGGTGTTTGATTCAGCTTATTGTTGAACTAAACTCGATAGCACATATTCAAAGTTCATTGTGTATAATTTTTGCGACAAACGGTATCAAAGAAATAGGTTGTGATGTGATCCAAAGAAGGCAACGAACTATCGAGGGTTCGATGTATATTGAGAATGAGCTAAGGGCAAATTCGAATCAAATAGAGTCAATGAAGCATGAAAACGGACTACAATGCGACCGCATGGCCTATGTGACTAAATACAAGAAGCCTATGCGGCCGTATAGTGCAATTCTGGACGCGAATTTTTCAAATGTCGCATAAGTTTCTATTTTAATTAAAACTCTATTTTGTAATTAAGAACTCAAAACTAGGTGGCAAGATGGACCGCTATGCAACCGCATAGTACAAAAGTGGGTACGACTGTATGCCTCTATACCGAATCAAAATTGAAGGCTGTCAATTGGCCTATGTATACGGTTGCATAATGCAACTCTAGACGCGAATTTTTTATATTTCGCGTAATATTTTATTTTAGTTAAAACTCTATTTTGTAATTTGTTTTGTTATTTTAAAAGTTTAATTCTGTTTTCTAGTTAGGTTTTATAGATTCTCTATAAATAGAACTCATTCTATTCATTGCAAAACACACAATTTAAAATATTTTACTGCAAGGCATATTGCTTTTTTCTCGTTCTTCATTTAATTAATTGTTAACTTATCAAGATTATATCTTGTGGCGTTCGAACAAAGCGAGTTAGATTCTTGAGTCTTGTAATCACGAGGTCAACATATTGTCGGCGATTGTGTTGGTTCCTCAATTCAATATTTTTGAATCAACTTTAGACGTTGATTTTTTGGTTTTCTTGGTTTGAATCAATCTTGTATGAGCTTCGTAACTACCATTGCTACGTGGGATTGTATCAATCAATATCATATCAAAGCTCCAAAAATCAAGGTTATATCCTATTTTTTCCTTTTGTTTAAGTCTTTTGTTCTTTATTTTTCGTGTTCTTCACGTTTTTCATTTTTTAATCTCCAATCCAAAAAAAGAAAATTTCAAAACTTGTTTATGTGCTCATTTAGCATTTAAATTAGTTTTTGTTTCTTTTACTGCTATTTAATTAAATTTTCGAGGGAAAAAATGAAAAAAGTCGAAAAAAAATTACCAGCAGTATACAATTTCATTTTGAGTAAAAAAATTTCAAATTCAAAAGTGTCCAATCCAATTCAAGAAACACCTTCTTGAATATTTCCTTAGTGTCCATTCAAGGCGTCAATTTCTACTTTTTGAGTTATTCTATAGTCAATTTTTCTTACTCAAATTTTTGTTTGAAACTCTACAAGAATTAATTTGGTTGAGATCGAATTAGTTCTTTGAAGCACTTGCAAAAAGCATTGAGTGAAAAAAAAAAAAGAGTGGTGAGACTAATAGAGGAGAAAAATCAATTTGAGTGATACATGAACATATACATGTAAGGAAAATTTTAAATTAGAATTAGGATATCGAATAGAAATGACTCTACTTCAAGTAGGAATAATAGTCAAATTAACATGTCGGATGAGGTGATGCAACGGTTTGAAAGATTGTTTGAGGATGTGAGAGACATGTTGGATCGACAAGACACATTGCTTGCTAACTTACGTAAGGAATAACCTAGTAATATTCCTAATGCAAGGAGGCAAGAAAGGCGGGATCAATGTGCAGATTTTGCTGGTGAATGGAAAGCGGATAGTGACATTAATGAGGATGCATTGGTGGATGTCGAGTTAGGAATAATAAGAGATAGAGAAGTAAGGCATGAAAGGAGGGGTAGAGATCTTAATGGAGATGGTGTTGATAGAATTATGGGCAATGTCAAAATGAAAATTCCTTCATTCAAAGGTAAGAGCGATCCGGTTGCATACTTGGAGTGGGAAAAGAAAGTAGAATTGATATTTGATTGCTACTACCATTCGAAGGAAAAGAAGGTAAATATTGTGGTGCTTGAATTGACTGATTATGCTATCATATGGTAAGATCAAGTAGTAACATCTCAGATGAGCAATCATAAGAGGCCTATTAATACATGGGAAGAATTGAAAGCTATCATGAGAAATATGTTCGTGCCTAGTCATTATTATAGGGAGATTCATCTAAAAATGCAAAGCCTCTACCAAAGTTCTAGGAGTGTGGAGGATTATTACAAAGAGATGGAGATTGCTATTATTAGAGCAAATTTTGAGAAGGATAGGGAGGCCACCATGGACTGATTTTTGAATTGTTTGAATATGGAGATAGCTAATGTGGTATAGTTGCAACATTATATGGAGTTGGAAGACATGCTACATATAGCAATGAAAGTGGAAAGGCAATTGAAGAAGAAGGGGACAACTAGATATTCATCGAGTTCTAGTTCTTCTTAGAAACTGAAGTGAGATAACAATAAAGGTAATAGGGTTGTTTCAAAAGGAAGAACTGAGCTATCGAAAGAAAGAGAGGAAATTGTTAGCAAAACTACACCTAATACGGATTCCCAACCCCCTCGGAATCGGGATATCAAGTGCTTTAGGTACTTGGGATCTGTACACATTATTTTTCATTGTCTAAATAAAAGGGCGATAATCTTGCACGGCAATGGAGAAGGTGAGTCATAGTGAGAGTTAATATAATGACATGCCAAAATTGGAATATGCTAGTGATGGTGAAAAAGTAAAGTACGCAGTGAGAGAGCTATTGGTTACACGGTGAGCTCTTAGTACTCAAATCAAAGTGGATGACTTGGAGCAATAAAGGGAGAACATATTTCATACAAGATGTTATATCAACAACAATGTAAGTAGTATGATTATTGATGGAGGTAGTTGTACCAATGTGACTAACACTACACTTGTTGAAAAGTTGGGATTAACTATGCCAAACCATCTAAGCCTTACAAATTGTAATGGTTGAATGAATGTGGAGATGTTAAGTTGAATAGGCAAATTTCTCAATTGGGAAGTATAGTGATGAAGTGATATGGTTCCTATGCATGTTGGGCACATTTTGTTGGGAATGTCATGGTAGTATGATAGGAAGGTTAAACATGATGGACTCAAGAATAGGTTCTCTTATACCATTAACACCACAACATGTTTATGATGATCAATTGAGATTAAGAGGTGAGGAAGAAAAGAAAAACAAACAAAAAAAAGAAGCAAAAAGAGAATAGGAGAGGAGATAGTGAGGTGACTAATTGTGAGAAAAAGAGCAGAGCCACAAGAGAGAAAACATAGTCTATTGAGACGAGAGAAATATCAAAAGTGAGTTTCTATGGAAAACAAAGTGAGATTGAGAGGGTTTTAGTGAGAACTGACAAACCAGTCCCTAGTTTGATATTTCTTTATTGCAGGAACTCAAAAACTCGTTCTATGAAGACTTATTTAGTGGATACCACCCATTGAGTATCCAATTGATTCGATGCAAGTGGAGAATTTGATGAGCATTGAAAGATAAGCATTCCACTATGGCATGATAAAAAATTAATACCCCATATTTAGGTTAGATGATGGTCTAGCACGTAGTAATATATTTTGACATGGGCATGTACTTTTATACATATTAATGCATCTAATATTTCTATGAGAGTAACAAGTTATTTGTCATATGCATTCATAGGCAAACAATTACTAGTTAATGATATTCTAGTATGTTGCAAGAAATTAATTGAGTATGATAGACATTTGGAGTACATTGTTGGTGATTTGAGGCATGAGAATTTACATTTTAATATTGAAGTCCTTGACTTTTTATTCGATTTTATAGAATATGTTGGGAACCAATTTAGTATCTTCTTCTATTTCTCTTACACGTTTTGATATGGTTTATGGTTTAAATCCGTTAACTTTGTTTGGTTTATTTCCTTTAACTATTATTGTAAGTGGTAGATTCGATGGAAAGAAGGGGATTGAATTATATGCACCTCAATGTAGTAAAAAGAAGAGGCGTAAAGTATTCGAACCAAGTGATTGAGTTTGGATGCTTAGGCAAAAACGGCTTGTTCGAATGCAAAAGAGAACAAGATTACATCCTAGAGGAGATGGATCATTCAACGTCATTGAAAAGATTGAAACCAATGGCTACAATTTGGATCTTCAAGGTAAGTTTATGATCATTTGTATTTTTAACGTCTTCGATCTTTCTCTCTTTGATGTAGGTACGGATTCGAGGTCGAATCTTTCGAACGGGGAGGGGATGATGTGATCTAAGGAAGGCAACAAACTATCGATGTTTGATGTATGTTGAGAAGATTCTAAAGGCAAATTCGAGATCAAATAGAGTCAATGAAACCATGAAATTACTCGTTCAAGTTATGGAGTCCAAGAGGGTGAAGTTAACAATCCAAAGACCAAGTTATATGTTGGGTATGGGAGCGGAAACAAGTTGGAATGTTTTGAAATCAAGAACTCAAAACGTGGAGGCAAAACGAACTCCTATGCGACCACATAGTACAAAATTGGGTACAACCACATGCCTCTATACCGAATCAAAATTGAAGGCTGTCAATTGGCCTATGCAACCGCATATAGGAAGTCCATGTGGCTGCATAGTGTAATTCTGGATGCGAATTTTTAAAATTTCGCATAATCTTCTATTTTAGTTAAAACTCTATTTTGTAATATATTTTGTAATTTTTAAAGTTTAATTCCGTTTTGTAGTTAGGTTTTATGGGTTCCCTATAAATATGACTCATTATATTAATTGCAAATACACAATTTGAGAGATTTTACTACAAGGCATATTGATTTCTTCTCGTTCTCCATTGAATTAAGGGATAATTGTAGCAAATGCCCCAAACCTTTGAAACACTAGCAAACTTTCTCCAAACCTTTGATTTGTTGTAGTCTTCACCCCTAACATTTTCAAACGTTGTAGGTGAGACCCTTTTGGATAGTTTCCGTTAAAGATGCCGTCAGTTGACCCAAAAAATTAATGTTTGATCATTTTTGACCAAGTAAATGAGGGTAAAATCTGAACTTTATAATAGTATCATATAAAATATAATTCAAAAAAATAAAAAAAGAAAAAAAGAAAAAGGAAATTACTGTTTATCTTCTCCCAACCCCCCCCCCCACACCCCCAACCTAAGAAAAAACATTCTGCACTAAACGTTATCTCATCTTTTCTTAGGACCATTTCTTTACATTGTTCTAATTCTTTTCTTGGTTAAGATAAAATCTTTTACATGATTTGCTTTGCTTTTCAAGTTTTATACATTCCAGAAAGTATATCCATTCTCAAAAATAGTCCTAAGGATGAATTTGAAATAGCAGCAAGATAATAGCTATACTGTTCCATTGGGAGAACAATTTATACACCATTTGGAAGCTGAAAATCTGTATTTCCAAGAGTTCCAATATTTCTCGAGGCATCAGACCCACTGTAAATGTCAATAGGCGCGTACCCATTTGAAATAGAAATTGCTGAATTTGACAATGTGCAGCTTTGAGAACTCCTTCCACTTCCAATACTGAGGATATGTTGGAACTTCCACCACTTTGTTCTAAAAGAAGTTCCAACATATCCCTAGTATGAAAGAAATTCCAACATATTCCCAGTTTGTGGGGTTTTCTGTTTATGAGTTGTTTGGAGTTTGAATTTCAATAGTTGCCGATGGGTGGCATTGGCGATGGGTTGCAACTGTTTTTTCTTGGGTTTTGGTTATGGTGGGGTGGGGGAGGGGGGATAAACAGTAATTTCATTTTCCTTTTTTTATTTTTTAAATTATTTTAATTATTTTTTATATGGTAATATTATAAAGTTATCATTTTACCCTCATTTACTTGGTCAAAAATGGCCAAGCTTTAATATTTTGGTCAACTGATAGCATAGTTGACGAAAACCATCCAAAAGGGTCTCACCTACAATGTTTGAAAATGTTGGGGTGACGGTGCAACAAATCAAAGGTTTGAGAAAAGTCTGCTAGCATTTCAAAAGTTTGGGGCTTTTGCTGCAATTATCCCTTGAATTAGTTGTAAATTTATCAAGATTATTTCCTATGGCGTTTGAACAAATCGAGTGAAATTCTTGAGTCTTTTAATCACGGGATTAACATATTGTTGGCGATTGTGTTGGTTCCTTGATTCAATAATTTTTTAATCAAGCTTAAACGTTGATTTCTTGGGTTGGATCAATCTTATGTGGGTTTCGTAGCTACCATTGCTACGTGGGTTTACATCACATAGTGAAAATTCTGTGTTTGAATGATGCAAAATTAGATGAAAAGAAGCACAAGCTGACTAAGGAAGAAAACATTTGTAAAATTCAATTTGACCGCGACTATAACTGGGGTTTTTGGCAAATCCAAAAGCCTATTGGAGAAACAAAGACCATATTCCAACTCAAGACGACAAGGCAAAGCTACTAGACTACTACATGAGGTGAATGGAGGCCCCGGTGCGACAATGTGTAAAGACCATACACCTTGACTATTGCCATATGTAAGGATTCATGAACACTGATGATTCTAGATTGTTTACCCTTGGACATTCAGTTTCAAGTTTTGGTCAATCGTGGTTGGTGTAGTTGCTGAAACTTTAAGGCGAAAAGTAGTGACCCTAAAGTTGTAAAATTCGTATCTTTCTTTATTTACGGACCAACAAATTGTCCACTCGATAAATTAGCTTATCATTTTTAAATTCTTGTACAAGCATGCCATCGTGTGGTTTGACCATCAGGTTTGGGGTTACCATGTGGGTTAACCATTGCCTGTTACTAGAATTTAGAAATTATTTGCTCTATTTGAAATGTTTAAAGTATGTTAAATTTGACAGTTGAAAGTTGTTTATTGATTCTTTGATATAATTGTCAATTAAGACACTGTATGAGACTTGCATTGAGTGAAAATTTGGTTTTGTTGGCATGCTTCTTTGTGTTATTTCATTAGAGCACATCGACTTTACCCGTTTGACCATTTTTTTGAGATCCTGAATATTTTGAAATATTAAGAATCTAGAACGGTATATATTGTAATCTTAAGGTTACTTTGTGTGATCTAATTATGTATTTGTACATTTTGGTTATCTGTGTTAAAAAATAACTACACGTAATGATTTGAAAATTTTCAAACAAAAATGAGATTTCTCAATTTGGCAATAAAAAATAAGAGAGACTCTGGTTCAACAAAAACTTTCAAAAGCTATAGATATTAATTTTTCTACTGATTTGTCAACAGAACAAAAAGAAGAATTTGATTAGCTTGCTCACATTTCAATTATTTTACACTGACATTTGAAGAACAGTTTATAAACTTAAAGCCACAAAAGAATTTTGAGAAAAATTGGAGGACTTGTATTTGTTCAAGTCTATTCCTAACAAACTTTACTTGTTCGAGAGGTTTTTCAGTTTTAAAATTGATCCTTCAAAGTATTTTGATGACAATTTAGATATATTTAACAAACTTGTACAAGATATTAACAATCGTGAAAAATTGTATCTAAAATATATAATGCCACAATTTTGACTGATTCCATGTGTGACACTTATAAAGAGGTAAAGAATACAATTAAGTATGGTAAGGACATCATAATGCTTGAGATTGTATATATCCCCTTAGGAGTAAGGAGATTGAGATTAAAGTTGAAAAATATGATGAGAAGAGTGATAAAGGGATAAAACATAGTTTAAGCAAAACGTTATGAGAAAAATCAAGACAATGTTGACTTGAGTGATGAGGATGGTAAATAGAAGGGTAGAAGTTGGGATATGTTTAAAATCGTAATGAATGGTAAGCGGTGTTATAGTTTTAGTATGTCTTAACATTTTTATAAGGGAAAGTTCTGAAAAATAAGCAGAAAGATAAGGTGAGGAGTTAGGCGAATATTGTCACTTGGTCTAGTTAAGACCCGAGTGAGGTGTATTGACAATAAACTATTGTATTTGCGTGAAATCTCATTTGCGTGAATGATTACTTTATTCTGGTGCATTATTTTATGTTACATTTCATTATGTGTGCATTTGCATGAATTTAAGAATGATCATGATACTGTGTAAATGTGTTGCATGTATAGTGGTTGAGATTAGTGTTGTGAATATTGACACTTGGTGCGTTCTCACTTTAGTATGTGCATTAGCAGTAAGTGTATCAATTGGTAATATGGAGTATAGATGTCAGATGATGCATTGGTGATATGTATTAGGGTGCGAAGAAATGACATTTGGATCATGAAATGTGAGGTGATTAAATGTTTGGAATATTCTATATGTCAGAATCTTAATCGGGTGGAGTAAGAGAGTGACACTCCGATTACCTCAATTAGGTAGATATCTATTATCTAGCTAAGTTGAGATAGGTGAAGCAGTAATAGAGAAACATCATGGACTTAGGATCTTTAGAGGTTTACTAGTTAGACATGAGAAGTGACCATTCCAATGAGAATCTGTGTTCTCAAGATACGAGCTACATAGAGTATGGTAGGATAATTGTAGTGAGATGTTTTTTTTTGGGTAATTTATGCATTGATTGTATATATTGGTCGTTTGCTTGATTAACTTGGTGTTAATTTGATATTCTCCATACATTGTAAGTGTTGAAAAGATCAGTATATTATCCTATGATGTGTACTCATCGCATGTTTTAAAATTATATATTATTATGTGCTATTTATTGATTACTAAGAATATTTGATTGGACTAGGGTTCTTGGCCTTCGCCCATAGAAAGTACATGGAGTAAATATGTTATGTGTTTTGGGTCCAAGATATGGGTAAAATATGTGATTTCCAATTTTATTTGGTTATTTTGATTAAGCAATTATAAACTTGGTATTGTTTTCTTGCAGATTCATTGGGTGATATAGAAATTTGTTGGGTTTTGATACCCAACAAATCCAAGCGACGATGTAAAACATTATGGATTAATTTCAATAGGCTTCGGTCGAAGATTGAAATATATATCAACTGCACAATTGATTGGCTCGACCAGATAATAAATTGGATCATTGGAAGAAACTATTAATTTAAGTTAATCGTGGCCCCTTCATTAGTGGACGGTCCTTTTATGTGCTAGCCCACATTGCCTTATTGTTGGCCCACCTTATATTAGCCCAATTTGTTTGATTTTTGGCCCATCTCATGTATTGTTTCTTGGCCCAATTGTGCTTTGGCCCATCCCTTAGTTTCACCCTAAAAAAAAAAAAAAAGAAATATATATATATATGTGTGTGTGTGCGCGCGCAATGACAGGGTAGTCAGTTTCTATGATCATTCCTCTTATTTGTGCTTGAGTTTTGACTATCGCTACTTTCTTCTTCTTCTTTGCGAACAACTGCACCACCATAATCTATCCTTTGTCGGTACAAATAAACTGGTCAATCATAGTGAAATTGTTTGGGTTGAGACTCATCAATTGGGTTGGTGTTTGATTCTATTTATTGTTAAACTGAGCCCGATTGCACATATTTGAAGTGCTCGGTGTATAATTTTTGCAACACTGCTTATAAGAAACATTTAGTGCTTATATTTAAATTGTACTTAGTTTATAACTTTTTGGTGATACTATGAGTCAGTTTTTAAATAAAAGGTTACACGACGTAATTTCATTTTTTTAATGGAGCACCATTTGCTTAGCTTATAATGTTCTTTTAAGAACCTTTAAATTGTTACTTATATTTTATTTTTGTATATACATTGGATGTGAATTAGGTTACACATCAAAAAGTGACATCACTTTTTGGTTAAATTGTCATGCACTTTATAATTCTACTTTTCTTTATAGAAATCTGTCTAAACTCACGAAGTGCTTATAATGACCATTATACTAATATTTAGCCCATGTTTGACAATCATTATCCAAAAACCCTTTTTTCTATATATTCATTTTTAACCACATATTCACACAATAAAATATTCTATACGTTAACTCAAAACTTTTCTCACTCTTTAACCACACATTCTCCAAAAAATTACTATTCAAAATTTTATTTTTGCCAAATAATGACCATCAAATAAGGCCTTATTGCTACTATTAATTTGTTGTTTTAGATTTTCTATATTAGAAAGTGACATGCTATCGTTTTTCAATTAAAACTCAAATATGATGTAATTTGACATGTTTTAGCAGGACATTGTTTGTCAAGCTTACAATGTGCTTATAAAACTCTTTTATACGTTATTATTTTGAGTTTTAATAAAACATCACTACCTCAACTTTGCGTGTTATATCGAGTTTTGATTTCCCAATTATGATGTTGGAAGTTGGATCTAAGCTTAGTAAAAACCATGAACACATGAAGTATGCAAGGATCACTGAAGGATTTCTAATAATTAAGTTTCTTTAATGACTTTGAAGTAGGACCACGCTCTATTCGATGTGGCCTCTTAAAAATCGGACACCAACAAATATTATATCTATCCACATATTTTGTAGAAACTACAACTTAATTTACAAAAAGTTTTTCCAAACTTGCACTCAATAAAAAAAATTAGAAAGTAGAAGCTTACAAATCACACCACAAACCTTTTGAAAATAATACTACAAAAAAATACTTTCAAGATATGCATTATTTTATTTATTTAATTGTCTCAAAATAATTAAGATGATATTAAGCCTCTATTTGGTGCATATTAATTTCTCATTTTAATGCAAAATGAGACCGTTGAAACAGTAGAATAAATAGTGTTGTAGCCGCAAGCTTTGAAAAAAAAGGTAGCCGTCTTTTGGAAAATGAAATGTCAAAATTGTCCTTGTTATGAAATAAAGACAAGTTAGGGGCCTTAATGTCTTTTTACAATTTTTTTACCTGATTGCTGTCAACAAAGTCAAAGATTGTTGCCAACGTGGGGTCCTTTTACTATATGAAGGTCGACTTATTCATTCTCATTTTTGGAATAATTTGGCTCATGGGCTAAAAATAGAAAAGTGTCTTGTTACACTAGGTTCCGTCCGTGCATGTTTAGATTTGTAAGGCTTGAAATTTGGTCTTGTCATGTTGTCCTTGTACACCTTCCCATCTTGTCATTCAAAACTTAAGTTGAATTCTACATGCGATGAAACCAAGGTTCAAACTTATAATTTTCAAATTATTTTGTTGAAAACCAAAGCTTTGCTCCTTGATCAAACCTACATTATATTTTACCTTCCCATCTTATTATTCAAAACTTAAGTTGAATTCTACATGCGATGACACCAAGGTTCCAACCTCAAATATTTTACCTTCCCATCTTGTTATTCAAAACTTAAGTTGAATTCTACATGTGATGACACCAAGGTTCCAACCTAAAAATGCAACTTATTTTGTAGAAAATCAAACGAAACCAACACAGCACTTCATCTTCTACCATCAGGTAATGTTGGCGATTTCGTACCGAATGTCCGCAAATGCCACCGAACACTTTTTCCATGCCATCATATAATCCCACACGTCATCAAGAAACTCCAACAATGCCATCGAGCAATTTTCACCACCACTGCAACTATCAAGTAAATCTAGCAGTGTATGACTTTTGTCCTTATATGATAGACACATCTCTTGCTCATCTACACAATCTCCTCGCATTCCCTTACGAAATGCACTAGTCACCCACACATCTAGGGTTGCGCATCAGTCTGTTGGGTGAAATCCAATGACAATAGTAAGAAATTGACTCGAGTTGGTTTGTCTTGTCGATTTCTATAATATTTTATCTCTGAAAATCAATTCTTTTTCTTTTAAAGTAACTCTTGTGATATATTGCAAAATTAGCTTGAAAGTCAGTTCGAATCGATCCAATTGGTTGATTTCACGGATAATATGCCGTGTCCTATGCAAATATGTTCAATATCAATCCACAACCTTGCTAAACGTACGAAGGTAAACATTAGGAGAGCATGACCAAGAAACCAGAACATACCCATTTTTCTTTTTCTTTGGTACAAAAAAAAAAGATGCCTTATCAACCGTTCACGTGTTGACCCCTTGTAAAAGTTTACGTGGATAAAAATTGCCACTAGTCATGTTATAAAATATGATGCACGGGTTTGATTGGTTGACATTAATCGCATTTTGTACACCCGAGTGTACCGGAACAATCTCCCGACATACTAATCCGCAAGAATATCTTCTCCTCGAGTGGACTTGGTATATATAACATAACCCATTGCTGAAACCCTAATTTTCTCATCTCCTTGCGCTTTCATTCTCTCTGCGAAAATTTTGATCTATAATTTCTCAAGAGAAGATATTAACTCTCCAGGAGTAATCTAAAACATGTCTGGTGCGTACGGTTACGAAGGAGATGGATCTGCTCCCCCGCCCATGGGTGGGGGAGGCTACGGAGGACATGGCGGAGGAAATAGTGGCGGTGGCGGTGGATATGGTAATTATGGAGGTGGAGGAGGCTATGGTGGTAATAGAGGCGGCGGAAGAGGAGGAGGTGGAGGTGGGGGATACGGAGGTAATAAAAGTAGTTGATAGTCTTCTTTTTCGTTTTTATTATGTACTTTGGTTATTTATCTTGATATATGGATTTAAATTTTCGTATTTGGCCTTGTATAATTGTATTTTCGTGATTAATTGATTTTTAATCCGAGATCTGTTCCTATGATTTTAGGAGGCGGTGGTGGATACCAAGGAGATCGAGGGGGACGCGGCGGCGGCGGCGGCGGCGGCGGCAGAAGTGGTGGTCGTGGCGGTGGAAGTGGCAGGGAAGGCGATTGGCGATGCCCTAATCCAGGGTAACGTACTTCCCATAGAACACAAATATAACTACGAACCTCAAGTATATGGAAAAATTTATCGAGTCAAACTGTCCGTTTATCATGTTTGTATGATTTATTCTCTAGCGTTTTCCTTGGAATTAAACATGAGAGAAGCTGAAATACAGTACCCAGTTTGAGTCTACATAGGAGTTTATATTTCTTTTACTCGTGTTTCCTATGTTTAAATTTGAACTTAATCAGGAAAACACAAATTTTGTATATTTTTTGGTTTGCATGGATGTAACTTAGTGGTGTCACATGTGATGGGATTAAAGGGGATTTAATCATATATTTAATTCACAAAGAAACTTCATCAAGGAACTAGAAGTATTACCACACTTTCAATCTATACAACTCTTTCCAAGTTCTCTGGATCCTCTACCTTAAATCTGCATCTCCCATTTCCCATCACCTGGAATATATTGGTTTCAGCGGATGTTATCATATGCGAATCATTCTTCTGTTTTTCGCCTTTCCTTCAGTTACGCAATGTGCCTATTTTTCTGGTGGCATACATTTCTTGTATATTTGTGTTACAAGGCTTTCTACTAAGAGAATAAAGTTTATTTGATATTTCAGTTCTGTTTATCTTTTGAACTGTAGTTGATGTTAACTCCCTGGGTGTAGGTGTGGGAATCTGAACTTTGCTCGAAGAGTTGAGTGTAACAAATGTGGTGCACCATCTCCTGCTGGATCTGATGATCGAGGGAGTAGAGGTGGTGGTGGTGGAAATACTCGAGGTGAAAGAGGTGGTAACTACTATGATGGTGGAAGTGGCAGAGGTGGTAATGATTATGATGGAAGAAATAGTAGAGGTGGTTCTTATGGTAGTACTCAAGGAAGAGATGGCGGTTATGGGAAGGATGCTCCAGTTGCTCCTGCATCTCACAATGGAGCGGGTAACAACTACCCCCCACCTCCTCATGCATATGGCGGGAGCCCTAATTATGCTCCTGATGCAGTTCCTCCACCTGCAAGCTATACTGGTGGCCCTGCTTCTTATCCTCCATCATATGCTGCTCCTGCTGGATATGGTGGTGATGCACGTAATGATAGCCGTGGTGGTGGACGAGGTGGCCTGCCTGGTGGGTATGGGGGAGATTTTCGAAACTCATCAGGAGGTTATGGTGGTGCTCCAACAGAGGCTCCAATTGCAGTCAAGCAGTGTGATGAAAATTGTGGTGACTCTTGTGACAATGCAAGAATCTACGTCTCGAATTTACCTCCAGATGTGACCACAGATGAGCTTAGAGATCTTTTTGGAAGTATTGGACAAGTAATGTGCAAACTTCTGTCATATTAATTATTTGCTATGTGCAAGAGGATACACATTTAATTTAGCATGACTAATTTTCCTGCTGTTCACTTCTGTTCAAAGGACCATCTGTTCCCTGGTAATATCTGTGCTGCATAAATTCCATGTTACTGTTCTTGATTGTATTTGGGATCATTTTGAAATATTACTTCCGTACCTTGAGTGCCTTCTAACTATGTTTACTATGTGGACTTCATTTCTGTTATTGACAAATCAAATAAATTATATTAATATTAGTATTTCTTTAAGCAGTTATATTTACATCTAATTTTTTCTTTCATAATTTTCTAATGACTAGGTAGCAAGAATCAAGCAAAAGCGAGGCTACAAGGACCAGTGGCCCTGGAGTATAAAAATATACACAGATGAACATGGAAACAGCAAAGGAGATGCAGTTTTATCATATGAAGATCCATCTGCTGCACATTCAGCTGGTGGTTTTTTTAACAGTAAGAACTTGATTGAGTGTTATCTTGGAGTTAAAATTTCTCGTGTTGTCATATCGCTGACAATGGTCTGACTTAACAGTGCATGAACTTAGAGGTCACAAAATTAGTGTCACAATGGCTGAGAAATCCGCTCCAAAGGGTCCTCCTGCATATGGTTCTGGGTAACCCATCTTTCTTCAGTTCTGAATTTTGTCAATTTATATATTTGTCTTTAATGAGCATCTAAAAATTTCCCTGGGAGCCGAGGCTAGAACTTTTTAACTTCTGCAACATTTTTTTTAATTGTGCTACTACCACTTCTGCTGTTATAATTATGGATGCTACTGAACCCATTGAACTTGTAGTGTAGTTTGTAATTTCTTTGTTAGTCTTGCCTGCTATTACTTTGATTATCCCTTTCTTACTTCAACAAATGGCTGATTTCTGTTTCTATTCTGCATATTTGGGTCAATCCGCTATTCTAAAATGCTTTTCTATTTTACCCGAACAAATTGATAGACATCCTCCACTCAATTGTCAAATGCCCAAGTGTAGAGATTTGTTAGGGTTTTTGGGCATTGTGTTCTTATTGGGGCCTGTATTAATGTCTAGTTATCCGGAAGAATTGTTTGTCAAAGACAAAATATGCCTCTAGATTATCTCATGTTCATTTTGGTGGTTCATGTTAACGATGAACTATAATCATTGTTGTCTATGCTTAAAAGTAAGTTGAACTTACTTTTTCTTATATAATTCTAGCTTACTCTTCTTATTTTATAACAAAAAGTTGTTTATTTTGACGTTAGGTAGAAGTCCTTTCAAATAGTAAGTATTTTTATCTTTGACTACCATTGATAAATTTTTATTTACATCTTTTTTGTTGATAAAAACAAAGAAGTTTGAGCTCAGGGATTTAGATGAACGTACTTTTACTTTAAATTATTCTAACTGAGTCCCTTAGCCCCCATTATTTGAAATTTTAATAGGTGGAATAGTATTTTTTTTTGTTTTTTAAGAATGTGTGTTTAAAAAAGGAGAAATTTTTTTGGATTACTTGTGATATTATTTTATTGGAGAATGTGTGGTTGATAAGAAGAAAAAAATGAATTATTATTTTAATGGGGACCAAATAGGGTTTCATTTTTATAAGTACAAAAGTTAATTATTTGGAGGGTAGGGTAGAAGATTTTTTCGAAGCAATTAAATTATTTATTTTTATCAAGTAAGCCTATTGGTTGTTTCAAAGCTTAGTTTTGACTAACGTTAATATTTACTTTGCATCTTGTTTATTGATAAATTACTTATGTGTGAATTTCGAGCTTAATTAATCATGTATTACATTCATGCTACAACCAACTATGATTTGATGCAATTAGGGATATGAATATGTTTAGACTTAATTTTGAGCTTAATTAATCATGTATTACGTTCACATTACAGCCAACTCTGATTTGATGCAATTGGGGATATGTTTAAACTTTGGATTGGAATGATTTAGATTTCGGATAAATATTTTTAAAACATCTTGATCTATGCAACAACAAATGTAGTTTTTCACAAGTATGGGGTACAATGTGTTATATTTGTGGAGTAAAGGTGTTGCGGATGTTTGATTACACATGTGCGCAGTATGTGTTGATAGAAAGTAGGGTCTCTCTAGATATGTGATTGGTTTGATTTTGATTTGATAATATATGTGGATAGTAAGGAACTGGTTAATTTAGTTATCCCTTCGCCTCATGGCCCTTCTATTTTCTGGTGAAAGAGCTTAGAATAAGGAACTAGGATGCCACTCAGTGTAAAGTTCTAGATTTGATAATATTGGACCAGGAAATTCTGCAATGAAGTTAGTCAGCAAAATAACCCTTCATGTGGCCTTGTTAACCAGTACCTTTTGGCAGCGAGTAGCATGGTGAAACTAATATCTCCCATCCTAGGACGAACGGGTACGAAAAGGAAAAAACTCGTCACATTATTTCTTTTTTCTTACTGAAAGTTGTGGGTGCGGATGAGACACTGAAGGTAATTAGTGGGTTCAGTTGACTATTATCTAGTAGGACAAATTCCCCTTATTGAGTCTTGTCTGTCTAAACTTCAGGCAGTTAAGTTTGCATTAGTTGTATTTGGCTTAGGATTCGTAGTTATTTAGTTCTAACTTTCCTGTTAATTTTACTAATGCATCTTCACTTGTGTGTTTTACATCGATTTCATTATGTTTTTCAAGATCTTAATTTTCTTTTTGTTTTAGACTTTTAGTGGACGCTACTAGCTTTAGCCCATATATATTATTATTATTATTTTGCCCTAAATAGGCACATTTTCTTGTGTCTACGTTATATTTGGAACTTGGTTTTGGAGAACAGTAGTATACTACCCATCATGGTATTTAATTTTTATACTTTCTAGTATTGATCAATTGCTTGTTTTACAGGGGAGGTGGTAGAGGTGGCTATGGAGGTGACAAACGTAGAGACGGTGGTGGTTCAGGTCCAAATAGGAACTATCATGGCGGAAACCGTTCACGTCCATACTAAACTTGAAGCAGAGCATTTTATGTACTAATATTCTGGGGGAGAGATTTTTATTTTATTGCGTTCATGGATTTATTCTCTAACTGGAGACGAGGTAGGTTGTTCACTTACTTTGAGCACCCCCTTTTCTCCATTGTTTATCCTTGTGTACTTGGTGGGGGAGTTATTTTTATGGCTATGGATTGATATGAGCTGTGTGAATGTCTTTATAGAGGCAAGTGGATATTCTCCAAACTGCTGCTAAAAGGTAGGTTGAATTATCAGGTGAGTGTTACTTCTATTGAGAGTAGTGCATTGCTTGTTCCAACTGACAGCAATTTGTGATTTTGCTTTCATGTTTGTTCCCCTTGCTTTACGGGACCCAAGTATGAAAGCATGCCTCAGCATACAAATGCAGTTTTGGAGTATAATTTGTTCAATCATAAACCTTAGCTTCCCCCCTCACATTTTTAGGTCCTAGGTTTTGTTAACATGACATGATGAATAGCTAGGAGCTGGTTGACATGTTGCTGGATTAAAACTCAAGGACAAGACTACTTTCACAGTTTACTTTTTGCAACTAAAATCTTGAAGAAAGGAGAGCATTGGTGCAAACTAAAATCGGGTGAAAGAGGCTTAGGTTGTGCTGCGTTTTCTGAATTTATGTCTTGCGGGTGCTGCAAGTCGATGATAACATGTCGTTAACCTTTTGAATATATTTGTGGCTTGAACAGTCAATGATTGCAATCTCTTTCCTTTTGGGTTGTGCTTGAGGTGGATTTCATATTTTGTCAACCACTTGTTTTTCGGCAAATAGATCATTAAATTATTACTAAGGTGGCAAGGACGTTTTCACAAGAACTCATTTCAATGTGCTAGACGTTTACATTTTCTTTTTTTTAACTCCTAAAATTGGTGGGTCTTTTGAAAAAAGGGAGGTACTGCTTGCTCCTTGCGTTATTTGGTCTCTCTGGTTGAAGTAGTTTTATCATTGTTCAAAGGCCAGAAAATGGATTTTGTTGGTAGAATATTTGGTAGTATAGTTAAAGTTAGAGATAAAATTCAAGTGATATTAAGCTCTGCAATTGGGATTGTACTCTTCAATTTCAAGAAGTAATGGAACAAGCTTTTGTAATTCTGTTAAATGTTTTTTATAGGTTATTTTGTCCTGTGACCTATGTTATAAGGTTGCTTCTTGACGTTTTGTTTTTTATTTTTATTTTCCCCCCTTTTTAGAGGTCATCCTAGCAAGTTTCGTGCATACAAGGTTCAGAGGTTGAAGTACGAGAGTGATGTCTCAAGATATTTTCCTTTTCCAATTGGCTATATATACTAAACTGCCTTTCTGATTTCGATACTTGTTATTGTACCCGTTGGTTTGATGACATGTTCGATGGTAAAGTAACATGAATGTGCAGTTATAGGTCCTTTTAAAATCTGGCCTCTCTGTAAAATGTGCTAATTAATAAGAGGATAAAATTTTGACACGAAATCTGTTCGCGCATGCAAAAATAGCAGATTTGAGGATTTTTATTGTGATTAGATTCTTGTACGGTTAGCAAAACATTTGGTGAGAATGCGAGTACCATACTCACCCCAATTTCTCAGTTACTTCGGATAGTCTGCATTTTTTATTCTGGTGAGTTTAGATTGTAAATTATAAAATTGTGCACAAAATGAGAATTTAGAAATATCTCAAAATTATGAAGGATGACGTTAGTTCTATGGAGAACGCACCACGAAATATTTCATTTTGAACTTGCAATTTAGGAAACCAAAATTTGAGCCGACTAATTAGATTTTGCTAGGTAAAAATAATTTGTTTCTGCAAATACTGATTTGACATTTGAAAATTAGCATTGTTTGATGGAAAATAAAATAAGAGTCAAATCGATTTTATAAAAGTTGATAAATTTGTGGTTAAAAGATTGTGAGTCTTATAAAATACGTTGTTAAAATTAATTGTTTTATATCAAACAAAAGCTGAGTAATTTCTCCAAATTCTATAATATTTTATTATAAAACAACTAAGTAATAATTCACCATAATTCTAGCTTTTTAGGCAAAATAAAAAATCATGCTTGTTTGGATTCCTAAGTTGCTGGGAAAAATCTAGTGCTTGTAACTAATAATTGACTTTAATCATGAGAAAATTAGAATGTTTTCCGAATATGCACATTATAATTTGATAATCTAGAAGTACAAATACGATGTGTGTGTGTGAAATTTGCAAGTGTACATGATCATTGATAAGAATAATGTGATGAGTTAAAATATCGTTTTATAGGAAATAAGTTTTAAATTGAATTGTATGAAATTGTTAACAAATTCTAATATTTCTAACAAAAGATATTATTTTATTCTACAATTCATGTAAATGCTCTGGCTTATATGAATGGATGAGAAAATGTGTTGGATTTATGAATCTACATATCTTTATTTTCTTATTCTCAACCTATGTAGTTGGTATTGTATTCTTGACAATCGATAATCCAATTATATTTAACTATTTGTCTCGAGTTAAGTTAAATTTATTCTAAACACGATTTGATCATATTTCTATTTTGAATTCATATGCAAAGTAATGCTTTCATGAACACGATTATTAATTAAGATTGCACACATCATATATGTTATTCCTAATATTTATTGTCATTTGTTGAAATTTTAAGAACCTTCAAGCACTATAGTGAGTAACTACCTACCTAATTGGTGGATAATTGATTAAATAATTCAACAAAGTACATAAGATCGATCAAGAAAATAAAAAATATAATAACTCTTTGAATTAGAAATAAGAAAACAAGACATTCATTCAATACAAACAATGATTTAACCTTGCATGATTTTTATGATATTACAAGAAAAAAATGAAACGATGGTACTCGGAATATGAATTAATACAATAAGTCTTGATCTTCAATTTCAAACTCTAAATCTTAAAAGTTTTGGATGTAATTAGCTTTCGATTACTTGCCGTTTTGATATTCTCTCCAAAATATAATGAATTAGCCTCTTGTTCTTGATGGATTTTGTGATGTGATGTGAGATGATAGAGAGATCCCTTAATATTTAGCCCTTGTTCTTTATTCATAGAAATTGAAATTAGGTCAAAAGTATTCAAATTAGGTTTCAAAAGAGTTTGTACCTTAAAAATAAAGTTGACCCGTTTTTCAAAATTTGGCATATGCCTACGCATAGTATTCAGCTTGTCCATGCATGGGCAAGTGAAATTGGCCCCAAATGGTCAAAAAAGGGCCCTTGCGCAAGACTGTCGTTTTTTAGTTCCCAAACTATCGAAATCCCCTTTCATCGAATTTCATTTATATCTTTCAATTTCATTTCAATTAATTGAGTTTTACCTAACAAACAATAAATACATGAGACTGGGTCATAATTAATCATAAAAACTCCTAAATATTCTTATTTAATAGCTTAAATAAGTATATAAATTTCATTTATCAAACACCCCAGACTTGAATGTTTATTTTTCCTCAAAACAAAACTAGAATCTATCTCAACAAGGAACAATGTAATAACCTTGGTTAGTTAACCTGGCGTTTTCTCAGGATTGTAACCATCATATCAAATTATGAACATTTTCAAAATCACAATACAAAAATCAATTTCTACCTATCCATTGTAAAATGATGAGAGAGAGAGAGAGAGAGAGAGAGAGAGGAATTAAATAAAATACCATAAATTCACAAGTTACTTCACTTCTTGATTCTCAATGGTCAAATATATCATTTATTCACTTGTAAGATACATACTTCCTAACTTATTCTTTTTACTCATTTCCAAAGTGTGATTTATGGTTGAATTTTTATAATAATCCTCACCCTCTTTAGTTTGGATAAATCTCACTAATTGCAATTCAACATTTCAACAAATATTGATTCTCTTTTATTTTGATTGCTTTAACTAACCTTTAAGATTCAACTAGGCTAATAATTCATTGTCAAAAGTCCAACCCTCTCAAATAAATATTTGGATTTAATCAATGCATGTAGTAGATCTTTTGTTTCAAACAATTGTTTCTTTTTAGGAATTTAAATGATTGTGTTTATTAAGATCTTTTATAGGGTAGCTTTTCACTCATTGAATCATGGTAGTTTTCCCCCATTTTTATGAAATGATTAATGTAATGCCCTTCATTAAATATTGATTATAAGAAATCGACCTCTTACTTAAAATTTTCATCTTATTGACTTTAGACAATCTACCTAAGAATTTGAACACATGAAGTCTTCATTTATCTCAATATCTCCCTACAACAGTTCAATTACCCGAAGTGTCGTGATTTTTGGGCTTAGCATCTAAGTTATATTATTTCAACATATCAAACATGAATCAAATCGTTACTTTATAATTCTAAAACTTAATTCACGTGCTCAATTAATATCAAATTTCACATGGATAAGTATCAATTAATCAAAGCATATAAAATTTTTACAATTCATAAACTGACACGTAGTTCCAAATATATGCATAATTGCCAACAAGACTAACATGCACATACAAGCAATAATCTAAAATGCAAACAAAAGAAAATATATTTGAATTTTTTTTTTACTTTTTTTTTCATATATAATAAGGCAATAAAATTTCTCACCATCACACAGAAAATAATAATTCAATGTTTTTGTCACCCCAAATTTAAATTGAACATTGCTTCAACATCTCAAATTATTATCAATTAAGTAAAATACAAGGGTATAGAAGGGAATACGCAACTCTCCAGATGTATGTTTGATTTTGGAGGCTAATTTGGAACAATTGTTTTGGAGCTAACTGATCTAGCTATGTCAACGAGCCGAGCCGAGTCACGAGCCGGAACTCGAAGCTCGGGCTCAGCTCGAGCTTTTTTGGGCCGAGCCTCGGTCGAAAAAATGAGGCTCGGCCCGAGCTTTCGGCTCGAGCCTTAGCGGGCCGAGCCGAGTCGGTTCGATTTTTTTTTCTTTCTTATAATAGCTACCTTCAGCAGCTAAAATAGCTGCCTGCACAAAGCAGGCAACTATTTAGCTAATTAGCTGCCTGCTTGCATAAAGCAGGCAGCAAAGGCTGTTTGCTGCCTCTTGTGCAGGTAGCTAAATAGGTGCCTGCACAGTTATGTCAATTTTTTTTATATTAAATGGGCCGACCCGTGTAGCTCGACAAGCCACACGGGCAGGCCCTGCTCGGGCTTTTTCCGAGCAAAGCTCGAGCTGTCCGAGCCGGCGAACTTTTTTGCCATCCCTAAACTGATCCAGTAGGGTGCATCATTTCCCTTTTCTAGCAGTGATTTGTGTGTTTTTAGTTGTCATGTTCATACAAAATAAAAAGAAATCATTCATTAATAATATAATATGAAACATTTCATATTAAACTCATATCACAATCTATAGGGCAATATGGGGATGGAGATACATAAATTACTAATAGTAATAAAATTTACTAAGCCCTTATTTGATCTTCATTATTTTCAAAATACATTTTTTCTCTTTTTTTCAAAATACACATTCATCAATAAAATAATATTACACGTAAATTCACAAATTTTTCTTATTTTTTAACTACACATTATCCATCAATTTACTATTCCAAAATGCATTCTTAGGGGAAAAAGGGGGCTCAAATAGGTACTAATATATAAAAGAATATTAAATAAATATTAGAAAATTGGGTTGCCTTTCAAAAAGAGCTTGTTTATAGTCATTAGCTTGATTTTGACAATCTATATCATGAAATTTCTGAAGAAAACTTTTGGTGTTTTGTTTAATTTGTTTCTTTTAACTTTGCTCCACTTTTCTCTATTCTCCAAATTTCTGCCTTACCATTTTCAATGTAATGTAAATTGCTTATTCCATTCGATTTAAAATCAACTATCTAGACTTCCATCTTCTTATCGCGCTTAATCACAAAATCAATTGTTGGAAAATCAATGAAGTCGGAAGAATGTGTGTTAATTCCATCTTCATTAATCGCTACTTCTTCTTTTGGTTTCTTTATAATTAATTGTCATTCTTTTTATACTCTTCTTCAATAGTTACTATCTCTTCGGGTTGAATCGTCTGTTCACAATCTAAATTCACAGATAATGACAATTCTTTTTTATCAATTTTTTTTCATTTGAATTATATCCTTACCTCGTAAATTCATCCAAGTGTGTGCCATCTTCTACAAACATTTTGCTTTCATCAAACTTGACAAGTTCATTATAATAATTTGGAAGTACATTCCCTTTCAACGGGGGAGAACTATCTCCCATAAGCATGATGTTCCATCTCAATCAACTGGTACATAATTCTCCTCAAGTATGTAACCTTAATCAGATTTGTTTAGTGCTTATTTTCAACATCTTAAATATTGTTTAATCCATAGAAGTTTTGAATAAGGAAATCATGCATGTATATAAGATGTGCCCAGTACAATACAATGCATTCTGTAACAAAGTTCACAATAAATATCTTCTACAAGCATATCTTTATCGTCCATATTTGGAGCAATCATTGCAAAATATTTGCTACTTTATCATCGTCAGAATCACGCACATTGTTGAATAGTACCTGAAAAGAATATTAAACACGAGAGTGGTAGATACCCAAAAATAACAAAACAAAATTTGAATAAAAAACTAATTAATAAATTCAATTAAAAACGTTTAGTCTGATGAGAACCACGTGGCAATGATCACTACGCAACCCCGCAAAACATTGACGATCCCAAGAAAGCCCAAATTGATAAGTTCGCAAAGTTCTAAGAATAACAAGATTTGAAAGCAAAATAGTCTCTCGATTAATTCTCAATAATGTTGTTTTTCAATGAAAAGAATAAGATCTATTTCTATGGAAACCCTAAAAACTTAGTTAAGACGTAAATCAATTCCTAAAAGATTACAAAGATATAAAAATAGTATTTTAATGCAATTGGGAAACTTTTGCGGAAAAGGAAAAATTTCACCCGAAGATGTACTATGCGGTCGCATAGTACATTTCAATGCAGTCGCATAGTTCATCTTTCAGCCTTCAATTTTGTTTAGGGAGATAGGTATGGGGTCGCATTCATTTTACACTGTACGACCGCATAGTGTAAAAAATGACACCCTTTGTTTCTTGTGCAGAATTTCGTGACGATTTCGGATTGTACTCATGGGCGAAAATCCAATACTCGAGCTGAAAGTTATGCACGTTTTCATCCACACTGCTCGTTCGCTACTTGAACCGAGTTGATTGAGTTGATCCATTTGGTTTCTTCTCCAGAGCCCAACCTGAAACTTGTTCTTTGGCTTGTTAACTTTGACATTTCGTCCACTGTAGCTTGAGCAAGCAATCATATTGCCTCTTTTACCTGCTTTGCTCTTGATCGTGTCATCGGGCCTCCTTCGATAATCAACGGGTCTCGTCCTGGGCTCGACTTCGTCGGATTCGACTTTTGGATCATATCATCCCCTCCATCTTTAAAAGGATTCGACCTCGAAGCTGCACCTGCATCGAAAAGGGAAAGATCAGACACATTAAAAGTTACTGAAACATTATTCTCACTTGGAAGGTCCAATTTGTATGCATTATCGTTGAATTTTTCCAAAATTAAAAATGAACCATCCCCTCGTGGTTGCAACTTTGATTTCCTTTGTTCTAGAAAGCGTTCCTTTTTGAAATGTACCCAAACCCAATCTCCCGGTTCGAATGTCACACTTCTCCGGCCCTTGTTTGCTTGCGACGCAAAGTGTTTGTTTTTACTCTCAATTCCTCTGCCTTTCTTTTACCATCTAAGCTACCTCGTTCATTCACAGGCAAAGGTATTAAATCCAAAGGTGTTAGTAGATTAAAACCATAAACAACTATAAATGGTGAAAACAAAGTAGTAGAATGCGTGACCCTATTATATGCAAACTATATGAAAGGTAGACACTCCTCCTAGCTCTTCAAATTCTTATTGACTACGGTGCGCAAGAGTTGTGTCATGGTCCTATTCACTACCTCGGTCTGACCATCGGTCTATGGATGACAAGTTGTTGAAAACATAAGTTTAGTATCTAACTTACCCCACAAAACCCGCCAAAAATGACTCAAAAATTTCACATCTCGATCAGATACTATGCTCTTAGGTACCCCATTTAAACGCGCTATCACCTAAAGAATAACTCAGCAATGTTAGTGGCATCATCGGTCTTATGACATGCTACGAAATGTGCCATCTTACTAAAAATATCTACCACTAAAAATATCGAATCTCGTCCCTTCTTATAATATCAACCCATGGTTCACTAGGTATAGGTAACGGTGTGTACAAACCTTGAGGTAAAACCTTAGATTTAGCCTGCTTACAAGTTATGCATCAACTACTTACTTTCTCAACATCACTTTTCATCTTATGCCAATAAAAGTGTTCCCCTAACATCTCTAAAGTCTTTTAATCCCAAAATGTCCCATCAATACACCACTATGTGCTTCCCTCACTAATATCTCTCGCATTGAACAATTAGGAACACACAATCTATTTTTCTGAAACAAATATCCATCATGTTTAAAGAACTTATCTATAGCCCCTTTATTACATGATGCATAAATATTTGAGAAATCTAAATCACTAACATACATATCCTTAATGTGTTCAAAACCAAGCAATTTAGAACTAAGAGAAGTAAGCAGCACATACCTTCGAGAAAATGCATCCGCCACCACATTTTCCTTACCTTGCTTGTACAGGATGACATAAGGTAATGTCTCCACAAATTCCATTCACCTTGCATGCCTTTTGTTTAGCTTACATTGACCTCTCAAATGCTTCAATGATTCATGATCTGTGTGTATCACAAGCTCTTTAGGCCACAGGTAGTGTTGCCATGTCTCCAACGCTCGAACAAGTGAATACAACTTCTTGTCATATGTGGGATAATTGAGT
>CAIGRP010125801.1:0-23762 GCA_903798385.1 Fraxinus cuspidata | reverse complement strand
AAATTGTATAGAAGAACCTAATATTTATAGAAAACATGTAGGGGATCTCCAAATCATTATAGTAGAGTTGTTGATGAATTAGGATGCCAAAAAATAGAGTCCGAAATGAAAAAGGAAAGAAAAAAAATAAAATATATCGGTACATACAGGTCAGGTCTCGGCCAGAAAACTTCCAATAGTGTTTTTCTCCATTCTGAACTCCTTTTCAATTCCAATACCAATTTCCAACTCCTAGTGGACTTCCAAAATAGAACTTCAACTTGAAAAAGGACTCCAATAGCATTTCAAACTGAATTCCTCTTTACGTACACTTCAATTATTTTAACAAGGAATTCAAGTCACACACAAATTCTAACAGCAAATGAGGAGGATTGAAAGAACTCAAGTTGAAAAATCCAGCCATGAAAATGGTAAGGAGGCCGATAATATTTAGGGACAGCTTGAAGCCATATTTGAACAATTTCTCTAATGTCCACTGAAAAAGTAAATGAGAACACTGATCACCTCATTACCTTCCTACCACAAAACTTTCTCCATTTGTCTTCAAACAAAAGTCACAAGTCAAAGGAGATCAAAATAATGTTTCCTAATCTCCCCATAAATATTCCAAACATGAAATTTCACCAATCAAAATATTATATAGCTGAACCTTAAAAAATGGATTACCATGAAAAAGATGGATTCTTGCTATTATATTTGTGATAGCAGGGAAGGAAACGAAGAAATCAAAGAAACGGATACAAAAGGTGAGAAAACTTTGTTTTGGTATATGCACAAAGCTCGAAAATTTGATTTTTCACTCTACCAATTCGAAAAAAAATAAAAGCCTTGGTCAACTTTTACACCCGAGAACACAATCGAGGTTGTCGTCGAGACATGAAATGATGGTCGTGTGTTTGGACCGAGATCAATTTTTCAGTCAGCTTTTGCAATCTATTTTATTTGGCGGAAGAAATCGATATTTAAGGCTTATTGGTACTTTTGCTGACTTCTTGCATATTGGTTTCTTGTCTAGAACATATTGCGTAAATAACAGGTTAGTGAATGTGTGATAGTAAGTTTGGGTCAAATCTTTACGTAAAGTTGGGCCACACTAATTTATCTTTCTTGGGCCTCATGCATGTCCAAAGAATTTGGGCCCCTATTCGAGGTTTCTTTATTTACTGAAAGCGAGCCCTAGCTTGTGAATTACTTATTCACAGCTAACATTTTATGAGTCCTCATTCTTTGAATAAAGAAAGAAGTGGTATCTTAGAGTCCTAGTTCCTTGAATAAAGAAAGAGGTGAGATCTCGAAATATGTGCCCTTGAAAACGGAGCAACTTTGTAATCCTTGCCAAATGTATATGCCCTTGCAAAAGGAGACTTTCCTAGCTTCGCAAGATGTTTATTTTACGCTCTTCACTATCGTCGAGCTAACTATAAGACCTCATCATTCCGAAGCCAATTTGACTCCGATAGTTCGAGATCTATTCGTTGGATATTTATTCTCTGCATCGCCAGATATTTATTCCTGGCTTCGTGAGATATTTATTCCTCACCTCTCCCTATCGTCGAGCCTAATTGTAAGACATTCTCAATCTGATATCAGCTTATAAGATTTTGATAGTTTGAGATCTATTCAAGGGATGCTTATTCCCCGCCTCGTCAGATGCTTATTCCAGGCATCTCGAGCTGTTTATTCCTCGCCTCTCCCTATCGTTAAACCTAGCTATAAGACCTTGTCATTTTGAGGCCTGTTTATAAGACCCTGATTGTTTAAAAGCTACTCATGGGATTACACCAAAGTAGATAACTCATGCCTCCCATTGATAAAGATCATGGGAGAAACCTCTGCATGGATGAATCATCCACCATGTAGGGAAGTGTGAGCATTTCGGTGAAGAGCTGGATTCGAGAGGGAGACCACCTCTTAATTCGCAAAAGTGGAGCACATGCCTCCCATTAACAAAAGTTATGGGAGAAGTCTCTGCATGGATGGACCATCCACCATCCAGGGAAGCGTGGACATTTCGACGAAGAGCTAGATTCCAAAAGGGACCACATCCTAATTCGCTGAAGTAGATAGCACATGCCTCCCATTGACAAAAGTTATGGGAGAAGCCTCAGCATGGATGAACTATCCACCATTAGGGAAGTGTGGGAGTTTTGACAAAGAGCTGGATCACAAAGGGGACCACCTCCTAATTCGCCGCCTTACATTGACAAAGGCCATGGGAGAAACCTTTGCATGGACTACCCACCATGCAAGGAAGTGTGGGCGTTCCGACGAAGAGCTGGATCCCAAAGGGGACCACCTCCTAATTCGTCGAAGCAGACAACACATGCTTCCCATTAATAAAAGTCATGGGAGAAGTCTTTGCATGGATGAATCATCTACCATGTAGGGAAGTGAACACATTTTGACAAAGAGCTGGATCCCAAAGGAGACCACCTCCTAATTCACCGAAGCGGATAGCACATGCCTCCTATTGACAAAGGCTATGGGAGACGCCTCTACATGGATAAAACATCCACCATGTAGGGAAGCGTGGGCGTTTCGACGAAGAGTTGGATTCCTAAAGGGGACCACTTCCTAATTCTCCCAAACGGATATCATATGCCTCCCATTCACAAAAGTCATGGGAGAAGCCTCTCCATGAATGACCATCCACCATGTAGGGAAGCATGGGCTCTTCGATGAAGAGTTGGATCCCAAAAAGGACCATCTCCTAATTCGCTGAAGCTATCGCACATGTGGAGCCCATGGACAAAAAGTTATGGAAGAATCCTCCTAAGCATAAAAAGAAGGGAGCTTACTTTCAAACCCCTAAGATGATCTTAAAAAATGCTTCATCTTCGCTTGAGCGTGAACATTAAATTTCAGTAAAATCAAAGCATCACTTCAGTATCTTCTGAACAACTCAACATTCAAACTAAGGCTTCTGCATAAATTAAATGTCTTCCATGAAAGGTCTTATTTTCTTAACTCCAACTATTATATAAATATCCATACCTGGACTTGTTGGAGTATTGTGATAGTACCTTAGTATCATTACATTATTGCTACTAGCATATGCATTAAATTATTGTTGCAAAGTACGTATGTCACGTTATCTACGTTATCAACATGTTACTTGCTTCACTATAGCACTACTATTACATTAAGTTGTACAAGCATATGACATGTTATGATACATATAGGCTCTCTGCATATTATATCTTGGAGAAGTGTGATATATCATTATTCACTTTATCATCATGAGTAATTTGAGGGGCACATGGATCTCGGTTTATTTAATATATGTACGGCGGAGATATTATGTTGTATTACAGGTTGGTTTAGTCCATATTACAAAGGAGATACTGCTGAAATTTCGAAAAATTATATGCAGCATCTATCTTTCAAGGCAATTCATAAGTCATCGCTTCTTCAGGCTCACACATATATTTTTTGAGGCAGTTTACAAGTTCTCGCTTATTGGAGAAACTAATATTTCTAAGGTAATCTAAAAGACGTCGCCTGTTTGACGGCTTATGTTTCGAAGTCCGAAGAGCACATGAATGTACAACTCAGATTTCGGAGACTTGTTATATCCATAAATTACGTGGCATGCTCAGATGGAAGAGGTCGCATGTATGTCGACGTGGTATCGACTATTCAATTGATTGAGCTATTTAATTAAACAATTGCATCTCGGGCTCGGCCCATTAACCACTGGACCATTAATATTTTTCCTATATATATGTAAGTTCATTCACAATAAGGTATGATTTCTAACCCTATCCAAATTTTCTCTCCCTTTCTTGCACTCTCTTTTTCTCTCGTCCAGCCGTTGACTTGACCGTCAGAGTGCAAACGGTCGTCGGACCTTTTTCTCGACTGGCAGCATTTGCCTCCTAACGGGGTTGTTCTAGTGTGTAGATGACGTCTTTGTGAAGGGGAGTTCAAGGGGGAGAAAAGGAATTCTGTTGGCACAGCATTGTTTGAGATCAACAAGTTGTCACAACAACAAGTCTAGATATCCTAAAATTATAAGTGCTAGTATTAAATTTTCCTTTTAAACAATAAATATGAAAAATAGATAGAACTGTTTAACATAAATGAATTTAGTTGACATCTTAAATTTCAAAAGTAAATAAAAGTCCCAAATAATTTCTTAAAGAAGGCTACTTGATCCGAAATAACTTATTATTAAAACTAATTCCCACAGTTCAAATTATTAATTTAAAGTTGAAATAAAATATTTTGTTTGTTTAGTACTTAATCCACTTGTCCGAAGTAGTCGTGTCGCGTCATCTAGCTCTAATCATCTAAAAATGGGAAAGGATAACATCGAATTAGCTAATGCTCAGTAAGCAAACCTGATGATGATGTATGCATGCTTATGATATGTGTACGATAATTTAAAAAATTACTTTAAAAAAAGAAAAAAAACATTCCTCAATATTTTTTCCATTTTCTTTGAACAATGGTTGAGTTTGCTGGTTTTCCAACCCCTATTTCTTACTCACACATTTCTTGGCAGAGACATACACCTTTTAACAAAATATTCAGGAACATAATTTTTTAAACATTTCATGACTCATTGATATTTAGAAGTGTTTTTTTATTTCTTGAAACTTTAGGCTTATGGATGCATTGACATGCACGGATGTCATGGAAAGGATTGGTGGCATTAAAGGTAATAATATTCAATTATCATATTTACATAATAGCAAATTTAAATAACATATTTATATCTTTAACAATGTAACGTTTGCATGAATACAAGGGAAGATTTACTTACTTGAAAACCTTAGAAATTCTTTTAGAATAGCGAGTGAAAGTATCCCTAACTGCTCACGAAGTCAACGTACAATGAATATCCTAGTTCATTATCGTTACTTAGAAACTTCAATAAAATCCAAACTCATATATATACGCAAATACATATAATGTATACATTTATATACATATACATATAGGAATAATGATACTTGTACGTAATGGAGTTACATAATTGTTTACGTGTAGATGATGTGTCAAAAAGAAAGTGGAGAAGTTTTTTCTCTTTTATATGGTTGAAAAAATTTGACACAATCATTTCTTTCCACGTCATGTGTATGTAAATCATTAAGTACATGCAACATAACCGTGTATATAGAGACAATTAGTGCGCAACACACACACACACACACTGACACATATACTTACACATATACATGCTGAATACTTATGCACAACACACACACACACAGAGCTTTTTATGCACATATATACACCACGTGCCATTATATATGATGAGAATTATGGAAGGCAAGCTAGTAAGTATCCATTGTTTGTTGAATGACCAATGACAAGATCAAGAATAAAGATGATCAAGGAAGACATGCAAGGACTTGTCCAAGCTACATGGGCTAAGAGTTCGAGTGCAACAAGTAATACACAAAGTTTCAAGATGAGCATAAAAGAAAAACCAACCTTAGTGCACTTAATTCAAGCTAACTTAGAAGAAGTGAAGCCTAGAGTGTAGCCGGAAAGAGGCATGCACGAACAATAGCAAAATTTCAACCATGTAGCCAATTAAATTGAACTGTGCACGTGCGAGAGAATATACGGTGCAAGCAAGTACAAAAATCTAAAGGCGGCTTAATATTTCCTTTTACTAAAGAACTCTATTTGTTTGATATTTTCTTGATGCTTTACGAGTTATTTAGGGTTTCTAATTGGACTAGTATGAACTTATCAAATATTTTTAATCTCTGTGGCGTTCAACCCTTTCAGTCTTGGTTCAAAAAATCATTAGGTCAAGCTTATATAACTCTAATTTTAGTTTTCTTGGGATTCTATCAAATCTTTTAATCTTGCAACGGGGTTCACATCAGTTGGTATTAGAGCTTTGGCTCTAAAATCAGGTTTTTGTTCGTTATCTTTCCTTAATTTTAGTTCCAATTCTTCTTGTGTCTTCTCCGTTGAGTCTTCATCATATTTTTTGAGTTAGTCATATTAAAATCATACCAAGAACATTTAAGAACTGTTTAGTACATTAACCCTAGTGCACCAACACAATTTTATATTGGTTTCTTGCCTTATCGATCTTTCCATTTATTTTATGTCAAAAACGAAATTCAAGAAAAACCAATAAAAAGAAAAAGAAAGTCAAGAAACACATATTCAATTTCAAGAAACCCTTTCTTGGCATTCTTGTGGTGTTATTTTCCAAGAAACGTCATCTTTATTTTCAATTTCAAGAAACCCTTTCTTGAAATTCTTGGTGTTTTTATTCGTTTCTTTTTTTGATCTTCCCTTCTTGAGTCTTTTTTCTAGTCATTATCCTTCACATTTCTTTAGTTCTTGTGGATTTGAACCTTACAAAGGCTGAATTCTTGATTGAGTCCAATTAGTTCCTTAGAGAATTTGACAAAAATAGCATAGAGAGGGAAAAGGCAAGAGTGGTGAGCTTATTATCTAGAAAAAGCCAATATTGAGTGGAACACTTAAGTGCAAACACGTGAGGAATATTCTTCTAGCTATTAAGATGTCTGAAAATGAAGAATCTTTATCTAGGGAGGAGAACAATCAATCCTTCACGTTGAAATTTATGGAAAGATAATTTGAGTAGATGAATATAGTATTTGGATAAATTAGGGATAAAGTAGATAGGTAAGATACGGTGATTGCAAACTTACAAATGGGACAACCAGAAAAGTTCCTAATATTAGGAGGCAAGATATGAGTGATCCTAGTTCTAAACTTGATGATTAGAATAAAGTAGAGAGTGAGAATGAGGACGACCAAATGTCAATGGTTGAAGTGGTCCGTATGAGGAATAGAAGAGATAGGCGTGAAAAGGGGCCTAGAAGAGACTTTGGTGGTCAAGATGGAAGTAGAATTGATCGAAATTTGGGTAGTGAAGATAAAAATTCCTTCATTCCTAAGTAGAAACGATCTTGAAGTTTATTTGGAAATGGAGAAGAAGTTAGAGGTGATCTTTGATTGCCATAATTGTTCCGAGGAGAAAAAGGCAAAACTAGCAGTTATAAAAGTTACTGATTATGCAATAATATAATGGGATAATTGGGGACAAATAGGAGGAATCGTGATAGGCCTATAAAATTATGGGGTAAATTGAAAGGTATCATGATAAGGAGATTTATACCTAGTCATTACTATAGAGACCTTTATAAAAACTACAAAGTCTTAACCAAGGTTCAAGGAGTGAGGAAGATTACCATGAGGAGATGGAGACAGATATGATTAGAGCCAATGTTGAGAAGGATAGGAAGGTCACAATGGCTAGATTTTTTAATGGATTAAATAGAAATATAGCCAATGTAGTGGAGTTACAATATTATGTGAAGTTGGAGAATATGGTGCATGGCTATGAAGATGGAGAGACAATTAAAAAGAAAATGAGCAGCAAGGTAATTTTTCGGATCTAATCCTCTTTGGAAACTGAACTGGAGTAATGATAATAGGAGTAATTGGGCTGTTTCAAAGGGTAACACCGAACCCACCAAGGGGGGGTAAAGAGGAAGTAGCTAGCAAAAGTAAACCCAAGTTTGATTTCCATCCTTCCATCCTTCTAAGAATAGGGATATCAAGTGTTCTAAACACTTGGCTTCGGAAAACATTGCATCTAAATACCTAAAACAAAAGGTTAATGATCTTGCGTGGCAATAGGGAAGTCGTGACAAAAAGTGATGGTGATATTGAGATGCCCGATTTGGAGGATGCTAGTGATAGCAATAGAGTAGAGTACCAAGTAAAAGGTGAAGAACTTATTAGGAGGCTTGCTCTTAGTACAAAAATGAAGGTGGATGAAGTGGAGTAGCAGAAAGAGAATATATTTCATACTAGATATTATGTTAATGGCAAGGTATGTAGTATGATTATAGATGGGAAGTAGTACCAATGTAGCTAGTACCACCCTTGTTGAGAAGTTGGGCTTGTCTATTTTAAAACATCCTAGACCCTATAAATTGTAGTGGTTGAAAACGTGGAGATGTCAAGGTTAACAAACAAGTCTTGGTGAGCTTTTTACTATTGGAAAGTATAGTGATGAGGTGATATGGTTATGTGCATGCTGGCATATCTTGTTGGGAAGGCCATGACAATACGATAGGAAGGTGATACATGATAGGTTTGAAAATTGGTACAATTATGTCAAAGATGAATAATTAGTTACTTTTGTTTGTTTAACACCAAAGCAAGTGTATAAAGCAATTGAAGTTAAAAGGTAAGGAAGAGAAGAAAAAGGAAGAGAGGAAAAATGAGAGTGAAACTGAAACTTCAATCTATGGTCGACTAGACATGATCTAATTATTGGAACTTTATATGTCCGGTCAAATCCTTATGGTAGCTCTATAAAATATTGAAATGTAATTACAATTATTATAAAAGTTTTAGATTTAATTGTAAATACAACAAAAATTGTAATTAATTGTAATTACTATGGAAGTTGTAAATTTAATTGTAATTGTAAATGAAGTTCTAAGACTAACATCTAATTGAATAGAAACTAATTGGATTTGGAATTCAATTAAAACTCCTATTTGAAATTTAATTAAGATTTCTATTTGAATGCGGAAATCTTATTGTATGTAGATTGGAACTAATTTATCTCTATAAATTAGATGGAACATCGACAATCTAAATAACACAACAACAAAACATAATACAATAATTTCATGGTATTCAAAATTGGAGAGAGAAACTTTTTTCTTATTTTATTCAATTGTTTAGTCTGGAAAACTTTTTTGATTAATTAAAAAAATATACCCATCGATCGATGTAAATAGACTTTGGAGAATACCAAATAAGACTTGAAGGTTTGGAACAACAAGTTCTTGAAATTAAAAGTTGAAAACTCGTGATTCAAAAAATTGAAAATTCATGATTCAGAATGAATTCAAGAATCAATTATCGAATTTAAGTAAATATTTGAATCCTTTATTATTTGATATAAAATACTTGCAAACATTTAAAAGATCTTGCTTTCTAAATTGAAAGTTTTTTTTTAATGGATAATTCTACTTCCAAATTCCAACATAAATATGGACTTTTACTTTCTTTTTTTTACGGAAAGAGTCTAAATTTATTTATTTACTTCTAGGATCTTATTGTTTAGGGGCCATGATATGCTGTTTTGATGATTATAGGAAGACCCATTAGTTGACCTTAAACTTCTTATTTGGCTTATTAACCAAATTTCGCTTCAAAATTGGTGTAAACTGACTTAATGTATGATCAATCTACCTTATATGAAGAGAAAATAGATTATTCCAATAACATATTTAGATTATAAGTCTTATCGTAAAGATAAAGTGTAAAAAAATATCATATATTTTATTGCAAATTAATGAAAGTTTATCTACGTTTAATTTAAATAATAAATATAACAATAATGTGATTAATCTAGGTAGACGTGATAATTACGATGAATAAGCATGCGATGTTACCTCTTTTCGTCGTGCTCCAAAGTTACCTCTTCCACTACATAGATTTTCAAAGATACATTAACTAGAGTTATCCTCTTAATTCTTAGTCGTCTTGTCTTCTCTATTTAAGATTTGATGCATTTAAAGTAGACTTTGTTGCTCAGGATCCAAGCGCTCGAAGATCTTAACCTAATGTTACTTATATACCCAGAGTATAATAAACTTGATCGTGTAATATATGGAATGCAAACGTGGACAGATTCAAGTGTATTATGAGTATATAACATATACATATAACGAGATAGATAATGTTTATCGTTTTTTATTTAATCCAATAATCTTGAACCAAATCATGTACAATCAAAATTTCGTAGTATAATGAAATAAAGTTATATAATCGTATACAACATATACATACAATATAGATGAATTTTATGTCGAAAATAAAGTCATTTTATACATCTTGAAAACAAAATCATAGTACATCTTGAAAACAAAATCATAGTAATAATATTTTAAGTACTTAGAGAATCAAACATAACAACCTTGAAGGATTTTAAAACAAGGAAAAATATATTATCCTAAAAATCAAGAAATTACCAAATGATGAATTTTCGCATAGATCCTTTAGGGACACAAGTGCGGAAACACTTAGTCTGGAATCCGTCTCTAAGTGAGAAATTAGTAGTTGTTGAGCGTGTGTTGTTCTTCAGAGTGAACCAAACATCCTTGAAGTTTGAATCTGTGGTGAGGAGGTCCTTCATGGATGGCTTCAAATCATGTGGCATTGACATAGAAAGGATTTGCAGTCTGCATCTAAGGGCATCGACTTTGTTTTGTAGCCTGCCTTGTTTCAGATGGTGAAATCAAATTGCTGTAGGCATCAAACAATCTAGCTTGCCATTTATCTTATTCTAAGAGTGTAGACGTTTGAGTGAGTCATGATCAGTAAATGGAATGAACTCATGGTGGATAAGGTTCGAATTAGGGCATAGAATTCCATGTCATAGGCCAAATACTTTCATCTCACTTCATTGAGTTTTTCACTGAAGGCAATAGGACGACCTTCTTGGGTGAGGATCCCACCAATCCCCAAATGTGATGCATCACGTATCACCTCAAATATTTTTGAAAAGTCAGGAAAGTGTAATATTTGAGCAGTAGACATCTTCTCTTTGACTTGTTCAAATGCTTTAGTGGCTACATGTGTCAATTATGGAAAGGCTTTGATTTGAGGCATTCCGTGATTGGTACCAGGATTGTAGTAAAGCTCTACATGAAGCGTATGTAGAAGGTCACTAGTTCGTGGAAACCTCTTACATCAAAAAATGATTGTGGCGTGGGCCATTCAAGAATGGACTAAACCTTGATCTGCAGCATCGCCTTCATGGGACATGATGAAACTTAGGAAGTTAGCTTCATTTTTTGCAAAGAAACACTTCTTGTGGTTGATAACGAGTTGTTCCTTCTAGAGAGTTTCGAGCATTTACTTGAACTGCCCTAGGTGTTCTACAATTCAACGACTATAAAAAATTATGTCATCAAAATAAACCACTAGAACTCACCCAAAAATGGTGTCAAAGCTTGTATTATCAATCTCATGTATGTGTTGGGTGTATTCATCAGTCCAAATGGTACCATGAGTTCATAAAGTCTTTATTTTGATTTGAATTCTTTCTTCCATTCATCCTCGACAAAAAAGCATCATGAGCCACATTCATTAAGCTTTCTATGATGAAACCTCGATCCACAAGTTCTCGGACTTGGCATTGTAATTCAGCCTACTTAATTGGGCTCATTCGATGATGTGGGTCGGCAGTGTGGAGCCAGGTGACAGCATATTGTATATCACGCATTGGCAACAACTATTGGGGTAAATCATCAGGCGGTAGATCTTGAGATTCATGGAGGTGGGAACCAAGTGTTGCTAAGATTTCTTCATCATCCTTCTTTATCGCAAGCCTAATGAGAAAAAAACAAGGATTGGCAGGGGTTCTAGGTTCTAGAATAATCTTTTACTTCTAGAACATGAAGGAATATGAATTTTCAAATCCATTATGACTGACGTGTTATTCGTAGAGCCAAGGCCTTCTTAGAAGTAGGTGACAGACTCTTATGGAAGGACATCGCATCAAACCTCATCAACTTAGTTTGTTCCTAGTGAGAATTTCATGAGGTACCTATATTGAACGGGGACGATGTTAGCATCATTTATCCACCTTACTCTATAGGAAGTGGGGTGGGCATCTTATGACAATCCTATTCGCTCTACTACTACTTTCAATACAACATTTATGCCACTTCAATTATTGATAATCACGTTCAACGCCTTCTTTATCAAAATCATGCTTTACCAAGTTGTAATTCGTGTCAAAGAGTCGGGGATCGGGAATATATGTTGAAGAAGTTAAAGATGGAACAAGGAGAAAAAAACAGCCATAAAAACGCTTGTTGTCCGCGCATAGAGAGCTCGAGAGTCTTTTTCAGAGACTCCACCACTAAGTGGTCGTGCTATAGGCATTTGAACGCTAGATGGACCATAGTAAGCTGCAATGAAGATCGCTCGAGCGGTGGTGATATCCGATAGAAAACTTAGTCGCGATTTTTTGACTTTTCACAGTCCCATACAACCTCAAACTCTTCATCTTATATATTATCCAAGCCGTAATTCACTTTTAAATATTTACAATTTTATCCCTAAACTTTAAAAACATCCCCATTTCGCTGGTTTTTCATTCATTTCATCCAAATTCATTTCCAATCATTGAGCTATACCTAACAAACAATATTTACAAGAGTTTGGTCAGATCGATGTCGATGTGTGAAGAATTGAGTAAAACATCATAAATTCACAAGTTGCTTTAATTCTCGAGTCTCAATGGACAAATTTATTATCTCTCCACACATGATATGTCCCCAAACTTATTCTTTTAACTCTCTTTCCAAGGTGTAATATAAATATGAATTTATATACTAATCCTCACGCTCTCTAATTTAGATAGATCTCACTAATTGTAAGTCAATATCTCAATAAATAAGAATTTTTCTATATTTTGATTACTTCAACATCTAAGACTCAACTATGCTAATAATTCATCACTAAAAGTCTAATCATCTCAAATAAGTGTTTGGGACTAAATCAAGCATATGGACTCTTATGTTTCATGCACCTACTTTTTCATATTTGTTGTGCATGTTCTGCACTAGTTCGATACATTTTGAGTTTTATTTTTGAAATTCTCAATAAGTGTCATCATTTGGATCTTTTGTAGAACAGCTTTCACTCATGAATCATGATAGCTTTTTTCTTTTTTTCATATAATGATTAGTGCAATACTTATCATTAAATACTCATTCTTAAAAAAAAACTGATTTCTAATGTAGGATTCCCGTTTAATTTTTATCTTATTTGCTTGACAATCCACACAAGAATTTTCACATATGGAATCCTCATTCATTTTAATATCTTCATACAAGAGTGTTAGGTTTTATTGTAATTGGCTATTATTTAGACAAAATTAAAGTTATAAAAGAGTCATAAAAGTTAAAAAGTTATTTGGGAGGTTGTATAAGTCAATTAGGAGTCTTTTGAGTTCGAGAATAGAACAAAGAAAAATGTTGCCAAAATTATGCTAGCCTATAGCTAAGCTAATGTTCGAGCGCCCAAAATAGAAAAGCTATCGCTCGCCTGGTACTTAAGTGACAATGTTATTCGGGAAAATCTATTTCACGATTTAAATAGCTTTTTGAGTCATAAACAACACTTAACACCTTCTAATGTACATACTGAAGTTATATTCCATCCATACTGGTGGTTGATCATTATATTCATCCTAGAAAACATCTTTCGAAGATCCTACATCAACTCTATATCTTGAGATCTTTCAACCACACTTTGAAAAACATCAATCCAGATTCTCAAAACACCAAAACCCTTTCCATATAATATGTCAGAGTTCTGAATCGAGGAAGCAAAATGGAGTTTTGTTAGGACAAGAACGAGATTTTCGTAGTGATCCACATGAGATAAATGATTTTAGAAGGTCAGGAGCTGGTGCAGAAGCACGCAATTCAAGAGGTCCTTGCTGATAACATGAACTAGGTTAGAGAGTGCTAGGAGTTAATCGATACTGCGAGTCAATTTGTCTATAGGATCTTACTAGCTTGAGTCTAGACTTTTTTGATCCTTTGTGAAGGGTCTTCTCCGTGAACAATTATTGATGTTACTTACTTTATACAAATCATATTTATGGCAATTCAGCATAGGATCTACTTGCATCTGAATTCATCTAAATTAATTATTATTTATAACTTGTTGCTTAAAAATAATTGGTAAATTTAAACTCCACGTTATTCACCTATTCACCTCCCTCTAGGTGTTAGTTGGGTCGAATTTTGGTATTTCAATTGGTATTAGACCTTAAATTCGATCCTAGAACTACTTAATCTAGATGAGTTAATCTCTAAAATTTTCCATATTTTGATGGAATCAATTTTGCTTACTGAAAAGTGAGAATGAGAGATTTCTTAAAATCTATGGATAAGAGAATTTGGGTTTTTGTATAAAAGGGATATACCGCCTCAGCTACAACTGTTGTAGGTGTAGTTACCCCACTAAAGTTTCTAGTTGTTCTAAAACTAATTTAGATGAGTGTAACTGGAATAGTAAAAGGCTTCATGCCCTCTTTATGGTTGTGTCCCCCAGAGAGTTTAGGACTATGTGTGAGACTGCCAAAGAGGTTTGGGATATTTTAGAGACTATACATTAGGAAACCAATATTGTTAAAAACTCCAAAGTAGCTTCAACCTATGTGAGAAAATTCCTGAAGCTTCTCTGTTTGAAAAGTTATTCCCTTACTTGAGAGGTCTAAGATCACAGCTATTGAAAAGAGCAAATACTTAGATGCAGTTAAGATATCCTACTTGTCGGATCCCTCAAAACCTAAGAATTCACCAAGATCACAGCTATTGAAGAGAGCAAATAGATGCAGTTAAGATATAGGAACTTGTTGGATCCCTCCAAACCTATGAATTCACCATATCTCAACTTAAAAAGAACAAGTCTATAGCCCTGAACCCTGTTAGGAAGATGAATATGGCTCTATTGATACTGATAGCTTTAATGATGATGAGATAACTTATTTCGTTAAGAAATTTCAAAAAATCTTTGTGAATAAGAAAAAATTTCAAGAGAGATATAGAGGTTTCCCTGTGAGTTTAGAAAAGACGTATGAAAGGAATCTGATAAGAATGAAAATGTTAGTAAGCATATCGAGGGAGATTCTAAAGATGAGGAAGATATTTGTGAGGCTTATGAACAACTGTTCCATAAAAGTCTTAAGGTGAAAAAGATCAATAAAGTCGTCCTTGAGAAGGTTAAAGAAAAAAAAAACTTATACTTGACCTTCAGGAGTCTACTAAATGCCTTAGTAAGTTAAATGTTGTGAATGAATCCTTGGAGACTAAGGTTAAGAACCTAATGAGCAATCTTGAGAAGTCCACTAAAAGCTAAGTGAGTGAAGATTAGTCAATGAGAACTTAGAGGCTAAGGTTAAAACCCTAACAAGTGATCTAGAGAAATCCAATACTCAACTTCATTCCTTCTTAAGCGTATCTCAGAAACTTGATAATCTTTCAAGGTTGAACAAGCCTACTGTGATATAGGAGGTATAAGATATAAGCAGACTGATCATAATATTGGTAGTACTTCCAAGATCACTTTTGTCACTGTCATCAACCAACCTAGGTATATTGCAAATCTTGAACCCAAGTATAAAGGTATCTTAGGACAGAGGCATACTAAACATCGTAGGCCTAGGTGTCACAAATTTTTGAATAGGAATAGAAGTCAGAATATACCAGGCCGGGTTAACACACAAGGCCTAGGTGTCACAAATTTTTGAATAGGAATAGAAGTCATAGTATATCAGGCCGGGTTGACTTCCTTACTAATCAAGTTTGTCACATAACCGAGTTGATGACACAGTTGACTATGAATAATTGCTTCAAGGAAAGTTTGGGTTAAAAAGAATGATCTAAAAGATTATGAAGTTGATACCGGTGCTCTTGAATATAAGAGCGTTTGTGTATCTTAATGAAAAGATAATTTGGTGCATGCATGTACTAGTTCATTGTGTTCGTTCATTCTTTCATGCATCTCATTTTTTGTATATTCTTTTTGGTTTGTTTGTTTATTTAAAAAATGAAAAATACTAAAATAATAAAAAGGGAAATTTTTGAATCTATAACACATTATTTGATTTACATGAACATGCTAGCTGTGACTAAGTATGGATACAACTCATGATATGTAGTGTAGTTTCCATTGATTCGTTTAGGTTTTATGTAGAGTACTTAAGATTGATTTCTTCATGTACCATTTGCATTTCACATACTATGATTTTGTGAATGAGTCTTAATCTTAAGTGTGAGATTTGGGATGGCAATCATTCGTTGGTGAGGTGACTTTGAACATCATTTGACTTGTTGATTTAGGCTCTAGTATAATCCTTAAATCGACATATTAATTCATCTTATCCTCTTCTTCGGAGCCTATTTGACTCGAACAATTAAGTCTGAGGAGTTTCACAAAACCTGATACTCTATGGTCATCTGACTTAGAGTTCTCTACCCAAAGCTCGTTACAAGAGATTACTCGCTTAATGGAGAAGAGTATGTACAAAAGTTGTGAAAACAAAATTACATATGCTTAAATTCAGGAGGAGAAAAGAAAAATATGTACATGAAAAATAAGCTTTATAGTTCAAAAGCTCGTAGTTGTTATAGGTTCGACTTTCACTATTAGAGGAGTAAACTCAGTCGCCAGTGATTTTTCGGCATGTCATTTCTCACCAATTTAAGGTTTGCAGTTTTACTCACAAAAAATTAGTGACAATTTACACAATGGGTCACTTGTATTTACTTAGACTTGAATTGAGTGTGTGGGAAAGTTTACTGTTCATTGATTATACTTATACATGCTACCAATTGCATTTTTGAGTCATCATATTGTGCTATAAGTATCGAATTTTTAGCAAAAAGTGCTATTTTTGACTGTTGAGGAAGAGACTGATTACTTGGTAAGTTTGCCTTTGTCCTTTGTGACAAAGAGGGAGAGAGAGATGGAGAGTATTTTGACTTTTTTTGAGACATTAGAGTGTATTTTGACTTTGTTTTTGAGACATTACATTGGTTTTTTTATGCTTCATATATTTCCTTAGCTATTTTAAGTTTTGATGTTTTGTGATATTAATCTTGTTGTTGGTCTTTTGATTAATATTAATATTGCATCTTAATCTAGCTAGCATGATTATGATATTAACTGTTTCACGTACTTTAATACTTTGTATTTGAGTTGTTAATTTCAGAAATGGGTTTAACAAAAAAAAAAAAAAGCAAGTTACAGTCGTGCCAGTGTGGTTATGGGTAATTAGTTTATGTTTTACTTTGACTTGTAATACCTAGTTTTGTCATAGAATGACAAACGAGGAGATTGTTAAGTGTTTTTGTAATTGGCTATTCTTTACACAAAATGAAAGTTATAAAAGAACTATAAAAGCCAAAGAGTTATTTGGGAGGTTGTATAAGTTAATTAAGATTCTTTGGGTTCGAGTATAGAGCAAGGAGAAAAATTGTCGAAATTATGCTAGTTGACAGTCAAGCTAGTGCTCGAGCGTCCAAATCAAAGAAGTTGCCACTCACTTGACGCTATCCTAGTGCTAAAGCGGTGGTGTTATTCGAGAAAAATCTGTTTCACAGTTTAAACAGCTTTTTGTGACTTGTTGCTCATAATACTTGGTAAATTTAAATTCCGCATTATTCACATATTTACCCTCTCTTGGTGTTAGTTGGGTCGAAATTCGCTATTTCAAACAGTTCAATCACTCCAAAACTACACTTAAAACGGTCTAAGAATGTACAATGTAATAGTTTTCGGATTTATCATCTAATTTTCACTATTTCAATCTATTAAAAACATGAATTAACTACCTACTTTACAGTGCAAAACTTAATTCTCGTTTGCATGGATATCAAATTCAACATGGATAAGCATGAATTAATGTAAGCATGTGAAATATTCACAATTCATAAATTAAAACCTAGTTTCATCATAGTCAACTGGCCACCTACCCCATACAAGTAAGTAAACTAAAAAAGGAAACATTTTTGAAATTTTAAGGTTTTTCTTCTTTCTTTCATATAAATAAAGTTGTAAATTTCACAACAATCTCACAAAAGATATAAAAACACTTTTCTGGCCCCCCAAACTTAATTCAGAGAGTATAATTGTCTCAAAATATTAATTAATCAAAATAGAAGGGCAAAGAAGGGAATTATTAGGTACTCCCCGAATTTGTGTTTGATAGTGGAGGCTAATTTGGAGCAAAATATCGAAGCTAGATGATCCCATAGCCTATGTCCTTTCCCTTGTCCATGGTTGATTTGTGTATTTTTAAGAGTCATGTTCCTACAAAATGAAGAAAAACCAGATTTAGTTGTATACTAATATAAAACAATTCATATTACAAGAAAATATAGGGACAATGGAGGTATGGAAATAGGGGACGTAGGCAAGGGACATGTCACCTGTTATGGCTGCAGGTTGCGACTGCAGGTCGGGGATGTATTCAGGTTTTATGGCCACAGCTCAGTCGTAGAAAGGGAACACATTCAGGTTTTACAATCGCAGATTGTGGCCGTAGACTTCAACTTGTGTTTATGCCAATATAGTGCACGTGAGGTGTCATTATATTCTGAATCATGTACTACAATGCCAATGGTGTGTTTATAGGGATGAAGATGCCTAACTACTTGACACAAAAGTAAATAAACTACCTAATATCTCAAAAACAGAATAAATAAAAGTTTTGACATTATTTGACTAGAAACATTTGCCCCAAAATTAGTGCTCAAGAAGTCCTCTTATGCATTTTCGAGTGGATAATTCCTTGGGCTAAATTGTGTCTATGATCAATGATAGAAAATGTAGGAAAAAAATTGAGAACTCAAGGAATAAGATAATTAAAAGGGTTATGTGGTCATTTTTATTCTAACCATCAAACATCGGATGGGACAAGACATATAATGCATGTCGTAATTTTATATATAACTCAAGAGTGTAGTCTTGTGTCCAATTATTGGAAATTGAATCGTATTTTTAATTTGTTGTCAACTCAATATTGTATTCTATATTTTGGAAAAATATGAAGGCTTGAAGGTTGAAAGTATGTTGAATTCAAGAAAGCTTATAGATTTAAGAACAATACATGAACTTCGCCGAAACAACAAAAGAATTAGAGTAATATTATTTAGCACTACTAGTGTTAACACCAATGTAAGAGGCAGACTAGTAACATTAAATTATAGGTTCTATTAAATAAAAAAAATTATAACACATTTAATAGAACATATCATATGTTCACACCTAGACTGGTGTTCAACAACTCTGGTGCTAGATAGCATTAATCAAAGAGTTATAACCACATCTAATCATTTGTCAATGGTATTTCACTTTAAATTTAAGGCGATTTAATTAGAATAATTATAACATGTATTATACATCTAGTAAACCATATAGAAGAGTTTTGTTGAAACCAATTAGTGGGAGAAGATATTTGTTGCAAATGTGATTGTGAATTTATGTGGGAAATTGAATTTTGTTAGAGATTGAAGAAAAGAAATTAAGAGGAAATATATTTAAATATTTCCCTTTCGTTTAATTATCACCTCACCTTTCTTCTTTTGTACAGATAAAATTCTTTCTAAATTTCATTTAAAGTCAAGATCTTTTCAAATTTGATGTTTAGTCCTCATATTCTATAATTTGCTCCATTTAAGTCCTTTTCATATATTTTTTGTTCATTTTCAAACAATTTAATATTAAGTTTCTCCTAAATTAATGAATCTATATACAAACAAAAGTAAGTATCAATTCAATAAAACACTCCAAAACATCCACTATCGATGATTCAAATAATTGTAGAATTACACTTATCATTCGCAGTTGGAATTTATCAATCTCGCTTTGAATTTTTTTCATTTTTTTATATTTTAAACTTAAATCTTATTTCAAAAATATAAATAATATTAAAACTAATTAAATGAGCAATAGATGGAACATTTTATCCTTGTTTTATGAAAATCCCCGTGGAGATGAGGAATGGGGAGGACTGTCATGAACTATACGCAATGAGTACTAAACATTACCTGCTTTCATTTTTAAACGCAAAACTTTCAACAAAATGGACGTCGTACAGTTGGTAAACTACTTCGTCTATGCATTCTTCACACGTGATTAGATTGGCCGTTAGTGAAGAAGTTGAAAGATTTACTTCACCTACAAAATATTCGTTGGTGAAAGATAAAAATGTTAAATGATCGCAATAGACACGAAATATCCGTATGTAAAGAGCTATTAGCTTTGCCAACGAATATGTCTTTCTTGTACTACAACATATAATATTAGAGCATTAAAGACCAATCTTAGTACTTGTTGAAGCTTGACTCTATCAAAATGGGCTCATTCACTTTTATTGGCAACAGGGTGGTTTCGACGCACGTCGACCCTTTTGTGTGTTGCTGTGCTAGGATTTTTTTCACTTTTCCCCATGTCCCAATTAAGGTCGGAGTAGAGTGGGTTCAAGACACCAATTTCGTTTATTTTATTTTCATTTAAATGGGATGAAGCACCCAAACCCGTCCCAATTCCAAGATAGAGTAAAAACCTCGCTATTGCCTCGCCGCATCCCATCCCACCAAATCAGCGAGGCAAGTAATTTTTGAGCCATTCGGGGCAGCATGGATTTTTTTGCCATAGTGATATACAAGATATTATCAACGTGCTTATGGCAACATAACCAATGCCATTTAGGAATAAGTTTACATTTTTTTGAAATATTTTTTTTAACAAAACACATAGTTATATAAGGATATAGTAGGTTTGAATTTTTCCTTTTCTATACTTTTAACAATGAATGCTTACAGTTGATTGTTTAAATTTTAAATTTTTAACAATTAAAACATTTTTTTGTTGCATAGTCATTCTAAAAGACCAATAACATAGTCATTGAATGTCGAAAACTATTTTGTTGCCAAATTAGAGTTGGTGACCAGGTGGTTGTCAACTTTCAATGACTAAAAATATATGTTTGTTGAATTTCACCTTTTAACGACTAAGTAATATTTGTTGTTGAATGTCGAATTTTCCTCTACTTCCAACAACGAGATTCAATTATTTGCTATTTTACTATATTGTTGACCATAAATTATAATCGTTAAAATATTTACTATATTATTTGTTTCTAACAATAGATTACGCCGTCGTTGAAATTGAATGCTGAATTTCTACACCGATGAATTGAGTTTGATCTAAAACTATCACCAAGATTTCGATAGATCCGGATATGAAGAAAAAGAAAATTTCGAAGCGAGAAGTGACTCTTTTTATACGTCTTTCTTGGGTGGAAACTGAGGAGAACTGCCCCATAATAAAATTCATAAATGACGAGTTAATTTCACATATTATAACAAGTCATCACAATCTATTGATGATAGAAGTTTCGTGGAGTTTCAGCTTTCATGAGTTAGAGAAGTAGCAAAAGTTGGAAAGGCAATTAAAAAAATAAAGGAAAAATAAAGGGCAAAAATAGGGTGCCAATTTGAGTTTGACATTCGTGTAAGCAGTTCATGCTTGCACAGAAGTTCAATGACCCCATGTTCTAATGCGATTCATGATTTTCATCTCGTGCGTGATTACACTTTTTAAAAGTGTGATAATTAATCGATGCCTTGTTCATTTTTCTATGTATGATAAACTTTAGTTCTCCTTTCAATTGGTACACTATAAACTCCAGTTTCTTATTCATTAGAATATCATGTCTAATAAGTACACATATATAATTTCAATATTCTCAGGAAAGAGAACTCAAATTTACTCTTGATATTCCCAAATAAATGAATGAATCATATTCAAAATTATGCCAAAACAATCCATACAATTCAGTTTACCAACACAAGAATCTCCATAGATCATCATTTCGTACATGGCAGCTAGGGGTGAGGGACTTTAAGGTGGTAGTGCTGGTGGCGGGAATTTTTCGGTGGAACACGTAGAGGCAATCTCGCTGCACGAAGAATTATTGTCTGCAAAAGAGAAAATCTTCAAGATAGGGGTGGATGAGTGTGATTTCTTTTTTGTGGTCAAAAGTTTCCTTTTTGCTGAAACGCAATTGTTCTTTCAGATATTAGTATATTTTGTTACAGGATTTTAATGGTGAATCGGGCCACTTTATTCCTCGAAATGGGAACGTAGGTAACTGGGTCAGTAGCTTCTTAAAGCAATTTGGAGTTTACAAAACAATAACCCGACAAAGAGACCTTATTCCGGAAAAAAGNCAGATATTAGTATATTTTGTTACAGGATTTTAATGGTGAATCGGGCCACTTTATTCCTCGAAATGGGAACGTAGGTAACTGGGTCAGTAGCTTCTTAAAGCAATTTGGAGTTTACAAAACAATAACCCGACAAAGAGACCTTATTCCGGAAAAAAGCGGGTGCATGTCATTTTACACGTTCCCACGGTCATCCCGACATGCCACCGTATGAGTCCAATGTTCTTCTTTTTGAGCTCTTAATTTTAACTTTGTAAGCCCATGTTTGACCCGATTAAAGATGTAATTTATTTTTCTCTCTTGTTATCAATTACACATTTTTCAATAAAATAATATCACACATAAATTCAAAGCTTCTCATTCTTTTTTAACCATATATTGTTCAAATAATTACTATTTCAAAATACTTTTTTTTTTCAAATTCTCGTTATGATGGGGTCAAACAATTAATTTTGTTTAGTATTTCATTCTTGAGCCCAATTTGTTAATTCCATTTTTAAAATTTTAGATTTTCGTGTATCTGCATAATTTGAATATCTGTATGATTAGGTAAGAACATGTTTACAGGGTTTACATAATTTAAATTTTTAGATTTTCGTGCATGTGCATAAAAAATTGATTAAAATTGAAGTTAAAGTCAAAAATTAATTTCAATCATACTTAAAACTTTTGAATCACACATTCATAAATTTAGGGGTGGCAACCAAGCCGAGCGGCTCGTCGGCTCGACCACTTGACTCGTCAAAAACGAGCCACGAGCCGCTCGGGCTCATCTTTTTAATGAGCCCGAGCAAGAGCCGAGCCTACTCAGAGCCCACGAGCCAGGCAGCTTGTGGCTCACAAAAAAATTAAATTAAAAAGACCAAACGTCACTGAATTTTTTCGTTACTGTTTGGTCTCTATTTTTTTTTTCAATTTCATTTTTCCCCTATAAATACTCATCCATTCATCCATTTTTTTCCACCAAACTTACTATCAATCTCTCATTCTCTAGTCTCTACTCTACCCTCTACATTTCATTATCAATATCATTCTATACTCTTCTACATTTTATTTTTACTTGATTTTCTACACTACTACATAATCTACATTCACTCTTCAATTCTATTTCAACATTCAATTTCAATTATTTAATATTAATTATCTCATTACAAATTTCCAATCACAAATAGATCCACGCTCATTTGTTGAAAACTTGTTCAATGTCTGAGGCGAATCACCTGTCACGCCCCACAGTCAATTTGGGAATGAATTCGCCGATCTAAATAAATTACACATTCCACAAAATATTCAGAATTTCGATGCTCATGAAAGTAGTCATCCAATTGATTTATATGACGTTGATGTTGATGCTAGTAATCCAATTGATTTGGAACGGGGTGATTAACATGTATTAGATATTCTCGATGTAAGAGGGAAGAGAAAGGGGAAAAGACAGTCAAAATGTTGGGACCATTTTAAATTGGTTCAAACTGATCGTGTGGTCGATAGAGTTCCAGAAACCAGTGTGTAAATACTGTCAACAACGATTGGCATGTCAAAAAGGCATTAGAACCACACACCTCCATCGTCACTACCACCCACATCAATCGTCACTACAAAACATGCGCGGCCAAACATGGGCAGAATCCTGCTGGAACGCAACTACAATTTGGTAGTCTAGGCACTACTACTACTACGCCACTTTCTACGTGGATGTATTCGGAGGAGAAATCTCGAACGGGAATGGTGAAGTTCATTGTCGCAACTGAGTTGCCACTAGCAATAGTCAACAACCAACATTTCGTTTCCTACGTGAAACAATATCTTCAACCGAGATACGTTGAGGTAAGTCAAAATACTCTTCGTTCTGATACAATTGAATATTTTCTTAATTCAAAGAAACTATTGATTGCGGATTTAGAAAAATATGGGGGTGTGATATCTTTAACGTCGGATTTGTAGGAAGTGATTAATAAAAGAGGTTACATA
>CAIGRP010125791.1:0-35800 GCA_903798385.1 Fraxinus cuspidata | reverse complement strand
ATGAAAATAGAAAATATCAGACCAATTAACAATGCACACAGTTCAGGGGCTCTAAAGAAGACCATGGAATAGATTGGTGATGGTGACTCCACCGTGAGAGAAGAAGGGGGGTCAGATCATTCAATTCCAAGGCTATTTAATGTTCCCTATGATGCATCAGCTTGAGGAATTGATGACTATAAGAGGCAGGCCTGTCAGCCTTCTTGTCTAGAGATGGCTTCTATTCACCTTTCTACAACGTGATTTCTTCATTTCTTGTGCAGTGTCCCTCTGTATCAGTTTTTCATCTCTTAACTTGTTTCAATTATCTTTATTTTGGTTACAAGCAATATCTTTCAATGGTCCTGATTGATTCCCATGTTGTTCAGATCGATGGTCAGGCCAGTGTGTGGAGAATTAAGGCCCGCTCACCCTCATCCAGAAGTATTGCACATGCTGCCTCCGATATTGAAATCTTAAAATGTTGCGGCGTTTTACTTTAGGTCATCTATCGTGGAATTAGATCATTGCAAAACGACGGACAAATTGAAATGAACTTAATCGTGTTCCATATAGATATTTAAGTCTTGGTCTCTCTTTACATTCCAGTTTTCAAAGGTGAGTTGTTACCAATTGGTTCATTCATTGCATGAGCTTATATAAACTGGAGTAACATAATCGAATTTTGGACCATTGACTTTAAAGATAAAAAGTTCGGAATATTGCAGGAAAATTCTAGGAATTTCATTGCAAGAACATATATTTTTGAAGTGAATACATAATTTTCTCTTTTAGTAACTAATTAAAATTGCAAACATTTTCTATTTAGTATTTTGAAGATGTATTTCATCTGATACATACTCTTTTCTCCTGCATGATGCTCGAATGGTAGCAATTGAGGGGCCGCTGCATGTCACACTATAAAGAGAATGCAATCACTTAGGTTCCATATTTTCCTTGGTAAACGGAATGGTTTATGCGAAGATGATCTGCCTGTTCATAGAACACCAAAAAATAAAAAAATGTTTGATCATTGTAGTGAGTTTTGTATAGACATCCTAGATTTAGAGTTGTAGACATCAACCGTTACATGCACATCATCCTAGGAAAAAGGCATAGAAGAGTACATACACTTGTGCAATGTGATAGTTAGAAAAATTCTTAAGTTTCCACCAAAATGAGGATTGCTAAAGATCCACAAATTAAAGTGGTAGGCTAAGCATCAAATACTTCCAGGAAAGCCAGTTGTTTAGTAAGAAAAATTCCCAATGTGATAATTAGAAAAATAGCCAAGAACCTATTATAGTCTGTCGTGCATGTAAGGGCACTTCCTGAACAGGGAAAAAAAAAACTATTCCTGGAAAGAATTCATTATATGTGGACATCTGAAAAGTAAATAAGGCCATTTTGGGCATAGACCCAACCCTCCAGGAGGGGGTACTTTTTCACCTGGCGCTGTTTTACCCAATTAAGTCATCGTATGTGTGTGTGCAACAGAAAGTGAATATCTTAAGCTGCAGGCTAAATTGTAATGCTGAATGTTGCTTCCATCTGGTGGGCTTGAGATTACTTCTACAATGGATGATATGAACTTAATCCATCAGGCTCAGAGGACCCCATTATCAAATTACTTAGAATACATCAAGAGAATAGAAATGATACACTATCATTTGTTCCCATGCTACCTTCCACAGATTCAAAGTGAGGGGGGTTGATGAAAACCTCCCTCATATATTCCCAATTCAAATAGAAGGGATTACTGTAATTGGCTTTCGATATCTTAAACTGGTGCCCCAAAAATGAGCAATAGCATATGGAGCAACTATTGTGATAAGCCTGAAATATCAAACATAAACAAATATGTAATACGGCGTGTCTCCGTGAGGCACGGAGGTACCGTGCTTGCCTCCGTGCCTCACGGAGACACGGCGTGTCTCCTTGTGGCACGGAGGCACGGGGCGTGCCTCCATGCCACATGGAGACATCCCGTGCCTCCGAGCCACACGGAGACACTTCGTGTCTCCGTGAGGCACGGAGGCAATCTCGTGTCTCCGTTGGGATATGAAATTCTATATAAGCTTGTACTGGAAATTCTTTGCGAGGACTGCTAGATATTTGGTAGCTATCCGTGGTTAATCTTAACAAGATTTGTGAATAAATGGCTGGAGACGATTGCTTCCAGGATATTTTTTGTCTGGCCAAAATCAGTGAACCGGTTAAACTTTTCGCCTCCACGACCAAATCCACTGCCAAGAACTGTGATGGATCCAATCTGTTGTGCAAATCCACGAGTTGTTCTAATTGCTCCCCATGGCCTGTTGGATTATTTGGAGAGCAGAAGAAAATGATATCTGTTGTTGCAGTTTATGTGATGTCACGAAAGAAATTATTTTCTGGTCTGTCTCCGTGCATCTAGCTTGTCTGTCTCCGTGCCTCACGGAGGCAGGCACACTGTCTCCATTTCTCACGGAGGCATCGTGCCTCCGTGTGGCACGGAGACAGACAAGCTAGATAATAAGGCAAACAATACTGAAGAAAAAATGACGTCGTTTTGGTTGACGACGGGAAAATTCAACACGTGTAAAAATAATCTGCCTCTTTTATATATTTAGGATTAGGATAATATTACATGTAAACTCAAAAACTTTTTATTCGTTTTTAACCTCACATTTTTCAAAAAAAAAAAATATTATTATTTTCTTTATAATTAGAAATAATATGGGCCAAACGGACGCTAAAATTTGTCTTTAACCTTTAAATTAAGGGGCTTATAATGTAACATCAACGAACACTGGCCTTTTGACTTTTGTTCCCAAGTAACAGAGGTGATAAGGACGTCAAAATTAACAAAAACTTGACCATGTTTTGTTGCACTTAAAAATTACTTTTTTGTATGGTTAGTCTTAAAATCAACTTAAAAATTAACTTTTATATAAGAACAATCTAACATGTACAATGAAACTACCATACATGCACTGTTCAAGTTATTGTAAAAATCGCTGTTTTTTTTTTTTTTTTTTATTTTCCTTTGCCTATGAAAATATTTCAATTCTTCAAGTTGTATCTTGCTTGCTCATAGCTTCGACTCTTCCATATATATGTTAGTTTCAACTTTCCAAATTTTTTATTATTACGCCCTTTCCTTTTCTCTTTCGGTTGTTGCTAGTTTGATGTATCAACTTCTATGCGATTTTAGCTCGCTCTCAAAGAAAGCAAAGAATAATTATATATATTCATCTCTAATAGAGATGACCTCGAGTCATTTCCGTTTGAGACTAATAGCATTAATCAAGAAGCAACTGACTAAGACTTCTTACAAAAGTTACCTGTCTAAAGTCATCATTTCATCTATGTAAATCATCCCATTTTTCTAATATCCGATTTTTAGTAATAACTGAGCTATATCTTAGGGAAGTACTCGATTTTTGTAGTTGAACTGATTGAGCCGGGTTGGACGATCTTTTTACAATAGTAGCATTTTCACATCTATTGAACATGTTGGGCGTGCTTAACTTTTTTTAAGCTGCTTAGACATGCTTGAATCATACATTTCATAGATTTCACTACTTATTATCAAGTATTATCCATACATTTTTAAGACACATTGCATTGCATATTAGCACTCAAAAGCAATACCAGACAAAAATTGTATCTTAAAAATTGAAATGTAAAGAATTCAATAGCATAGAACAAAACAGACAACAAATGTATATGATATAGATTCAAAACATAGGAACTCCCTCGGGAAAATTATACTTTTGAACATTTCCTAATAAAAATAATCAATGTATCCAAAAATTAATCTGAAGATTATCAAGTGAATAAATGAATAAAAAGTAACAATTGAATTAATTTCTTGATCAGCAGAAGCTCCACAAACTGATATCACTATCTTCATAGGAATCCTCCATCATTGACGGATCAAGGAACGCCCCCATTGTGCATATAATCATTGTACGTGGGTGAATCAAAGGTGTACCATGATGAGTCCATAATTCTGATCAGTGGCTCATCTGCTACACATTCATCAAAAGATGGAGCCAATGAAACTTCATGATCTTCAAACTGATCGGAGGGTGAAGAAGTAGACGATGATAACGAGGGTGATGGCAAAGAACTTTAAGATGATGAACAGGAAGAAATGAATGGTGGAGATTGTACACTCAAATTTTTCGAGTTTTCAAGAAATGAGGGTGATGGAGTTGATGGAAAAGAACTTGATGATGAGCAACTGGAGAAAATAGAAGGTGGAGATTGTGGACTTAAATTCTTCGTGTTTTCAAAAAACCACGTGTGGTTACTATTTGTTGTTGCTACTGCTGTGGCCGCGATTCGTTGAATGGATTTAGGTGACAGAATGACATCAGAATTAAGATTTTTTGAAGGTGAAAATGGAAAATTTAGGCTGGCTGAAGGGACAATAGGGCTGCATCATATGCCCTAGGAGCTGCCTCTGGGGTTGAATAAGAACCTAACCAAATGATGGGATACTGCAAAATGCTTAAGGGAGGTTACAAATTATCTAAATGAAACAAGAAATTCATTTAAAAAGGCTAAACGCATAAAACTAATAAAGCGCAATGGAACAGTAAACTTAGTACTGCATATACTTAAGCAGAAAAAAACAAGCAGCTGCTGCTGCTTCTCTGTCATGCAAACTCCTTAAATGCCTAAGAAGAACAATGTTGGGTCAATCCTTACTTTATTCCTAGACATAGATGGGAACACACATTAAACAATATTATTAGGAATCAATTTATCCCGCCAGCTGCTTTGCTTTCTCGAAATTCTGCCATCACTGAGGCCTAACTCATTTCGTACTACATTACTTGCCAACAAAGTGATTACATCTTGGCACTACCACGACAGTTCATTAAAGTACCGTCTTTTCCTTTAGGAAATTCCGATGAGAGTGTGTGTATGGATGCGCGCTTGCATATCCCCTTTTAATTCAATTAGTCCTCCTTGGTGACACATTCCACCTATTCTATAGGCTACAAATGAAGTGCATGGCAGAGGGAAAAAGGGACGAAAGGAGAGTGAAAAGACCAATGTAACAGAGAATGACGGTATGATGTGAAATTCGCTTATTAAGACAAACACGTAGAGATCTTCTTGGGATCGTGGAGGATGTTTGACTTCACACCACATATAGATACTCGGACAACCAATGCTTAGAAAAGCAAAATAAATCTTTCACAATCAATTATTTCTTAATAAAAATCAATGTCATGACATCTTTCCCATACATAAATGTCTTAACATTGAAATTCTGCATAAACATCGTTTAACTTTGTACAATAATTATAAAACATTAAAATAAAGAAAATTTGAGGATGGAGATCAAATTCCTCGTCCATGCCTCAATTACTATCAATGGGATAACGTGCATATTGTGACACAGTATTTTGCCATTCCTAACTTCGGGATATTTAGATGTCAACTCGTCTAAAATTGCTAAAATTTACCATAATTTGGTGGCCAGTCTTCTATGTCACAATATTGCCCTAAGGCCATGTTTGCTAGGGGGATTTTCCATGGAAATTTCATTTTCCATGTTTTGTAGTGTTTGATTGCACAAAAGTTACCTAGAAAATATTTTCCACAAATGGTCCACACGTGCACCAATTCCATGATTTAGTTGAATTGTTTTTCCCACCTATTTGGTGGGAAACTGAATTCCAGTTTTTTTTGAAACAAATTTCATAACTAATTGTAAAAAAAAAATTTCACTTTAATGGACAATTTTCATGTAAAACAAAGCCAAACGAACACTAAACTTTGATGAAAAATGATTTTCTAGGAATTTTTTTTTTTTTACTTTTTTGCAATGGAAACAAATTTTATAACCAATTGTGGAAAAATTATCACTTTAATGGACAATTTTCATATAAAACAAAGCTAAACAAACACAAAAATTTATAAAAATTTTAATTTTTTAAAGTGGAAAATCATACCAATCAAACACACTTAATTAACAATTCTCTAGAAAATAAGTTTTAGACAATTACTTTTTCTAGAATTCATTTTCTTTTCATCAATTTTCCACCATCGCAATCAAAATGACTTAATATTATGTCATATGGAAACCAAACGAGATGAAGCGCGTGGGTGGGAAACCATGTTTTACACTAATTGTCCTACCTGGCACCTCATACCATAACACGTAATGACACGATTGGTAGAACCAAATAGTAGATGCGTGGCGCGAAGACACTGACTTTCTATACCCACTCCCACTTTTTCACGCGATATAAATAAACATTACTCAACCCCTCCACTCTTTAGGCGCGTGTTCTTCTAATCCACTCCAAGAATAAAATTCAAACCTGCAGATTTTGCACAAATCCGATCCAATTCCAGCCTACAGCCTCTCAATTAACATATATAGTTACATACAATAGTTATACAGATGAAGTTGGTAGATCTCTGTATGTTGTGGGTGGTGTTAATGGTGGTGGGGTTGGTGGTGCCGGTGACGCGGGGTATATGGTTGGACGTACCGAGTTCAGGAACAAAGTGCGTGTCGGAGGAATTACACAGCAAAGTCGTCGTTTTGGCTGATTACTATGTCATCGGCGATGAGCATCATATAAATAATAGCATTGTCCCCACCATTTCCGTTAAGGTAAATACGCCTATTTTCTTGTATAGTTGATTTTCACGCTCTTCCCATCTTCCGCTCCCTAGGGTTTTTTTTGTCGGAAAATTGATTTTATAATTTAGCCATTGATTTCGTTAATTCGATCTTCGATCAGTTAATTGAGAACGTGTGTAAATTTGTTTATGGTGCCATATAGGTGAGATGGAATAGAAATTTCATAATTTCGGAAGAAGCTTAGAAGGAGATTTGCTGTGAAGTTGCATTTACTTTAAAAATTTGAGGTTTATTTTTACTTCAAGTAATCCACCAAGAAGAAACAACGCTAATAAAAGCGATTGTACCATTATTTATTCCTATATGTAGAGAGAAAATTAGTGTGATGCATACGTGGGTGTGCTCATGATGAGCAGCGGCCATGTTTATTTGTGGAGGTGGCATGAGGAGAGTTCCGAGAAAATGGATACGAGGCATCGAAAGTGGTGATTTTTGTCAGTTCATCTGCATAAAATAGTAATTCACATAGAAAAAAAATCGTTTGTACTTGGATGCTCAATTAAAGCTTTGCCACGAGTTTCATGGAGCGTTAGTTTAGATTTTTATTTTTGCAGTCTGGAAAGTTGAAAAGTCTTTCCGTTTTAAATCTTCTGAGGTTTCTTAAAATGAATTTGAAAATGTTGCTATTTTTGGTGTGGGGGGAAAGGGAGAAAGTTGATGAGTTTTACAAAGGAGGGATCGAGGAGTTTTTAGAAGGATTGCAGTGTATAAAATAAAGATCATGTGCTTCAGCAAGGTACAATGGTTGAACTGTGTGTGCAGGATGGATAACATCAGTAGGTCCTGGACACCAACATTTTGTTAAACCAAATTCAAGAGAAAGGCTTGTAATTATGATTGATAGTGGAAACTTTTTGTGAAGATTTTCAAATACATCAAAATTACAGCACATTTAATTCATTTTTGCCTCCCTCTGGTAGTCGTGCCACTTCCTAGCCAAGTTGTTCTAGCATAAAATTTTCAGTTAAAATGGTGGTGTTATTGGGAAAGGGAAACCAGTAACTTAAAAAATTTTCCTCATATGCACTGCACCATATTTGCATTACTTGTTGTGTTGGGAGAACAATGAAGTTGCAAATAAATGTTTTTAACAATCCCTTTGTCTTAGATCCTAGATAAAGTCTCATGCTTGAATCATCTTATTTAGGTTACTTCGCCATACGGTAACAACCTTCATCACCAAGAAAATGTCACCCATGGTCAATTCGCCTTTACGACAACTGAGTCTGGCAACTACTTAGCATGCTTCTGGAAGGATAACAGTCATAGCGGAGGTGGGAATATGAGCATTGGTCTTGACTGGAAAACTGGAATCGCTGCGAAGGATTGGGATTCAGTTGCAAAGAAAGAAAAAATTGAAGTAAGTTTATCCTCAAAATTGTCATCGTCATTTTAGGGAACAATAATTATGATAATAATCTCCCTCTCTAAGCACTTGTTTTATCTTCCTCTGCATTCTTAAGTTGCCATTTTTTTCCATTAGGGTCTAGAACTTGAGTTACAGAAGCTTGAAGGAGCCGTGGAAGCAATCCACGGAAACTTAATCTATCTCAAAGACAGGTAATTTGCAGTTCGATTATCGAATCTGTGCTTTTCTTTATCTCTCTCCAGAGTGGTTTTGCCTGATCTTCTCTTTAACATTCTTTCAATTTTGAATTTATTCTACTTCTTCATCTTCTCATTATGGAGTTGCTATCGATCTGCCACATGTTTTTTGGAGGAGTACGGGATGACATTTATTTTATCAAATTGACTAAATAAAGAGTTAAGTCTTCAATAGAATAGCAAAATTGTTATGTTGAGAACAGCAGGATATTGGATATAAATTTGCAGGCAACTAATTCATTTATAAATTTTAGAGATATACGCCTGAAGACTCGCATATCATCTTCCACTGTCCCCGATTGACATGCACCAAACATGATAATAGTGATGAACTCTTTCCAAAATAGCAGAAACCATGGTTATTCAACTACTTTTAGCATGATGAATTTTTTTTTTCCTTGTTTATGAGTTATTTTATGATTTTTATGTTGCTTTTGCTTCTATATTTGCCTTTTGTAGAAAAGTTTTTTGAAAAAGTCACATTGAACTAGTTTACTTTAGATCTTCTAATCAGACTATACACTTCCAGAATATTATCTAAACAAAACAAGTCCATAAGTAGATTCTTAATCTCAAAAGCATCTTTTGGCTGTTCAATATGTTACCAAATACAATATAAATGAAGCCCCTTTCTCTTCGAGAATAAAATACATGTGATTTCTGAACGACTTAAACATATTTAGTAGTAGGTAGATATTTTTCGACACTCATGTTTGGACTATGTAATAGTACCTTTTTCATCATTAAATTGTAACGGAAATTAATAAAAATCAAACTGAATTACTTATATGTCCTTTTTGATTGCAGGGAAGCGGAGATGAGGGAAGTGAGTGAGAGAACAAATTCTAGGGTTGCTTGGTTCAGTATCATGTCCCTTGGTGTCTGCACTGTGGTTTCAATATCTCAATTGTTTTATTTGAAGCGCTACTTTCAGAAGAAGAAACTAATCTAGAATTTGACAGTTCAGTTTTTTTTTTAGCCTTACAGAGATTCCAACCACTTTATAATTTGAAGAAAGGAATTTTCCATACGTGGTAGTATGACAATGTATATTTCAAAAATTTCTGTCTTTTCTGAATGGGTTGAAATAATTTCAGCAAGTGATTAGATATTGTATGATGGTAAAGTTGGTAGAACTCGAATTATTAGACGTAGTGAATGCCTTGTGCATTCATTAAAATTATAATTCATTTTATTTTTTTTCTTATCACACATTCTCCAATAAAATAGCACATGTTTGACCCCCATTTTAATCTTATTCTCATTTTCATTTTTTTTTCTCTTTTTTTATTTCAACCACACTTTTTTCAAATAAAATAATATTACATACAAATCTAAAACTTATCATCACTTTTTCACCACACATTTTCTCATAAATCACAATTCTAAAAATTCTATTATCATTTAAATGAGATTCAAACACAAACTAATATTACATATAATTCCAAAATCGTTTTCTCATTTGTAGTCTCATACTTTAAAATAAATAAATAAAAAAACCCGTTCCAACTATTAAAATTACAAATAACGGGGACAGGGACTTTATAATCATCAATTGAACATGTCATGTCACCTATCATTTCGAGTGAGATTTCACTTGAAGTGTAAAGACATGGATATGCATTTTAACTACTTTTCCAATCGAATATTCCATTATTGGTGAATTAGGGCGTGTGATCTTAACTTGTGCAAATTACAAAAAATGTCCACTTTTATATAGTCATTTGCAAAAACATACAAAATTTCTTCAATGTCCATTTTACTATAGTATAGACCAAAATGTCATCTTTTAAATTTCACAATGACAAAACTATTTATATAATTAAAAATTATATTGACTAATAATAACTTGACACAACCTATACCACTTATTTTAAAAAATATCACGTCAATCATGCATTAAATGCTCACTTCTTCATATAAGTAGGTAAATAAAATATTTATGAAACATCGAGAAGCACACTTAAAATGTCAAGAACGTTATGAAATGTAGAGAACTTTCATGTTCAAAACGAAATCTCGTTCTGAACAAATGAAGTATCAAGTGTCAAGATAAATATAGTTCAAATGTCGATAACAATTTTTAAAATGTCAGAACGTCATTAAATGTAAAAAATAACAACTATTAAACACAATTTATCAACAAAAAACAAGATTTTAAAGAAAAATTACCTTCTACCGAAAATTGTGGAAAACCTAATCAACTGCAAATTTGAATGAGATTAGATTTTTCGAAATAAAATTATATGATTTTCTTATGAATTGAAAGTATATAATTATTTTTTAGTGTTGATGACTTTTCTACTTCATCTTCTTTGTTTTTTTTTTCAAAATTCTTGGTCAACACCTAATAGATAATAAAAACAAATGAATATATTAGGTAATAACTATCACTTAAGCTACTTGTTCTTATCAAAATTCGTGACAAATCGAAAAAAAAAACTACTTCATTTTTTATTGAGGGTATAATCGACAATTTAGTACCAAATTTGGCCATTTTTTCAAGAGTTATCAAGATTATATACTTTTCAATTGACAAGCATGAAATTAGTCATTTTTATAAATTCCCCTTAATTGGTTTGATAGTGATTTTATGCTCCTAAAAAGACCCAAATATTGTGACAATTGTAATTGATAAAAAGTTGAGCTCACATATGGTAAATGTCGCTTGACATGTAATATAATAATATTACATGAATTTTGCTACATATATATCAGGAGTTACACAATATGTTACATAATGTTTTATTATTTGTCAGTTTAAAACATAACTTTTTCAATTAATCTTTTTCCTCCACATTATATTATGTAATTTTTTATGTATATTTTTTATGTACAAGTAGCAAAATCCATATTAGATAAAGTAGAATAAGATTGTTAAATTTCCTCTTACATTGATATTGACTACTTAATGTGTTGTGTCATTGGAGAGAGACTTCTTAAAATCGAACAATTTCCTTTTTCCAACAAGTGTGTTGTTTGGACTCACACTGAACGCAGCAACGAGCACTTTTCGCTGTGATTAATTTGAAATGGACCAGTTCTTTTGCAGATATATTAAATAAATTAATCATGCAATTTACACACCCTTTTCCCTTTAAACACTTCCCAAATTAATAATTTGGTGATGAATAGATTACACTCTCGAGATGACTCGTTTTGAAACGATCAATTGAACTGGACATATTTCGTCTACTAATGTCCAACCTAACTTAACAAACATGTTAAAAATAATTAAGTGATTGAAAATTGTTCGGTTTTCGTATTTTTAGGCCGGTGTTGGATCAGAAACGGTACTACGTTGGAATGAAGTCCACAATCTGCAACATTTGCATCAACAATTGTCAATGCTCTCCCTGCCATCCCCTCATTATGGCAATTATTTTCAGGTATTATCTTCATTCACCACATTTTAAACCGGTGGAACCTGGCCGGTTGATTCACAACACTGCCTAATACTTTCTTTACCTCATTAGATTGGAGAGGGTAAATGCAAATCAGATATACAGTCTAGCAAAGATCAATGGAACAATAATAACAGTCTCAGGAGCAATGGTCATGACATTGTATAAAGGCCCTATAGTCAATATCTTGAGGTACACCAAAGAAGGTAGCTACCATAGAGCCGCTAGTGACTCGGTCGAGTACGAACATTGGGTTAGTCGCATGTTCATGTTGATTTCGTGTATTGTAGGCTGGTCCGCCTTCTTTAAAGTTCAAGTAGGTTCTCTTCAAATTTTCGTTATATATTATCGCCAGTAACCGAATTCTCTTATATTATTTTATTTATATTTTGGGCAGAATAAGACGTTGAAAGAATATCCAGCCGAGCTCTCTTACAGCTTTAGCATGTTTCACGGGCATGGTGGAAGGTGGAGTGGTGGCATTGTATATGGAACACCATACGTGTGCTTGGTCTATTGGTTTCGACTCGAGTCTTCCAGCTGCAGCCTATTCTGTGAGTAAATTTTTGTAATGCTCAATCCCATCTTAGTTTATAACTATCACACGACGCCGTTAAAGCACAACTTTGAGAGTCGAGGCTCTTATTTTGATTATAGATTGATGATAATTCTATGTTGTCCTTGACAGGGGATTGTTTGATCAGGAATTGCATATTACATGCAAAGTGTTGTGAACAGAGTACGAGGTCCAGTGTTTGTGACTGCATTTAGTCCCGAGCATGATAATCACAGCTGTTCGAGGAGCCATGATTTTGTCTGAACAAGTTCATCTTGTAAGGTACATATTCTGCTCAAACTGGTATATAAAACCTGGTGGGGTCGAGTTGAGTTATGTTCAAGAGATGCATATATATTTATGCTATAAAAGTAGGGGTGAACATTTTTTCTCGGAAGTGGACTAAACTGGCCAGTTGGTTTCAAGTTGAAATGATGCAACTGATGTACTTATTGTGAATGTAATTGCAGCTTAATTGGAACAATGGTGGACATAAAAACATCAGCAAATGTTGATGATGACAATATTTTAACTGCTGGAAATCCCATGTTCCACAGCTAAATTCTTTACAGCAAGAGCCATGAAAACTTAAGCCCAGCCTACTGTCCCATCCCGTCCCCTCATCGCCACCCCATTACATGGGTTTACTTGTATATATATTGACTCATAACTATACCACTTCTGTTCAAAACATCAGTAGTTCCAAGAGAACAGCACATTTGACATAGAATCGTGAAGGAGAACTATAATCTGCATAGAATAAACAAATAAAGACCATGAAGAAATTTTTACTGGTGAAAATAATTGCAGGATACAGAAGAATTAATACAAAGAAAAATGATTAGCAATCATCGGTTGGCTGCATTTAAAAATCTGTGCAATGGCAGTAAATTGTTTAAATACAATACGAGCTTTAGGACTTAAAAGAGAGTACAAACTCAGCAAAACATGGTCCAACCCTCCGCCACAACTGAAGAAATTACAATGGAATCGACAATAGAATCTTGAAAACCAGACCTAAAGTAAGCAAGACTGAAAAACTAGATAAATTGTTCATCAAGGCATGAGCACCAGACGTACCAGAGGCACTTCCAGCTGGTCCATTCGCAGGTGGAAATCCTATACCTGCGCCAGAGGAAGGCACCACAGAAGACTTTGGGTTCATTGTTGGAAAACCACCAGACTCGGAAGGCGAAGGGGCTGGTGAAAATAATGAATCTGGAACTACTGTAGGTGGAGCAATAAGTTGAGGAAATTGCTGTGATCCTGTACCACAATCCCAAAAAAATAAAAATAAACAATGGTAGCAAGTGACGCCCATTTAACAAGCAGCATTATGATAAAATTCAGCTTCTTCTAACGGCAGAGTGCATGTAAGGAATTAAGCCTTGATTCCTTCTTACGAGAACTAAACAGGGTGACAAAAGGAAAATAACAGATTGAACATAGAGTTTTGTGGTAGTTGACTCTTAATGTGAAAACTATGTACACTTGCCGCTGCAGGTTTCCACTACAATGGAAAGAAAGCTACAGGATTTTTCCTTGGGCATTTACACACGTAAAAGCGGACCCCGTAAAATCCTTTATATAATAGGAATATTAGGGTCACTATATACATGCTAGGAATGCCCAATTAAGTCGATTCACGGTCAAGAGGATAAGTCTACACTATGATTAGGCTCCGCACAGTCCGCACAATCCAACAATACCTAAGAAGTTTACAACTAAATTGTTTTCCATATATTAAATGACAACAAAACTCGTCATTATGACAAAATAAAGAGGTGAAATAGTCAAAGGAACAGCACTCGAATGACATTTACCTGGGCATCTAGGTTGAAGAGACGAGGACAGCCTGCAAGAAAGCAAAGAAAAATTAAAGGACAAAGCTTCCATTTTTCTAGGTCATTTTACCAGGAAAATAACCATTCTCACGAATAGAAATTTAACTACTGTATAAGACAAAGGATGAGGATGAAGAATCAATTTAGAAGAATACCAGGTGGTGATGCTTCCATTGACAAAGCCACCATAACTGCAAGAAGTCACATTGCATCCAGCACTCAACTGTTGTGTTGTAACATTTCCTAGCATGAGATTACTACTTTGGCACTGCATGCTCGAGCAAGAAACTGCCAAGGAAGCTGGAGTGCAGTATAAACTGCAATGATTCAAGAAATCAGTTAAATAATTTCCTCACTTAGAGATAAGATTACCTTAAATACAGGGAAAACTGAGGATTTAAAGCATGTCTATTGGAAGTTTCTAACTCACTTGCGGCTCCCTGGCCCACAACTACACTGCACACAGTGACTTGCAGTTATAGCATAACTCCCATTCGGTACAAACAAGCTGTAATCCGAAGCATACTTTGGAAAATTAGATGCACAGGCTGCAAAATGCATTACATGGAGAGTCATTTACAAATTTGGCTTAGTCCCCTTTCCAACATACATAAACCAAGCTTTTTTCTCTTGTAGAGAGTCATTTACAAATTTGGCCTCTTTTGGCTTGCTTATGTTCTATTCTTTTAACTATTTGATTTATTGCACACATAATTATGAAAAAAAAAAAAAAAAAATATTTGACCAGTTTGCTAACCTGCCATCTAACATTGAACAAAGTATTCACTGTATCATGAACAAAGTATTCACTGTATCATAAGCCCCAACTTTTATCAGACATCCACTTAGAGATTCTAGAACACGTTATCCATGAAAATCATGAGCAACCATGTCGTATGAAAAGAATGAACAAAATCTTTACCAAACATTTTAATGGTGTACTGACCCTAACTGTGTCTCACATTGGTAAGTTGAAGCTTAGTTTGTGACTTTGTGGGTTGATAAACAATTTGGGCCTCCTAATTACAAGCCAGTTTAAATGGTGAATTCCGCTTAAAGTTCATGTAACTGAGAGACCCTCAAGGGGATGGCCCTTGCTGCTGAAGAGGCGATCTTGGGAGGGCTACTTCATGTAGAAGGTTGGTTTTGTGAAGTTGCGAAGCTAAGAATATGGATCCCTATGAACATTAAAAGAGCATGGTGGATTGTAACAACTTTTTTGAGTCCCATGCCCCTAAGTAAAATCTTGTTTTGTGGGCTTACAATGGCAACCTCCCCTCTTACAAGCCAGTTATGAGGGTGAGTTCTATCAGTATGTTTGTAACACATGGACACCTAATGGGTCATTTTCAGTTTCCTAAAAAGAATAATTCCAAAACCATAGAAAATGCCTCAAAAAGTGAATTGAGGAAGAAGAAAATTTCCAAAAGAAAAGAAGACAAGTACAAATAGGGAACAGATAATTGATGGAAGTAGAGGAAAATTGCATAGGACAGAAATGTTACATGGATACTCATAAAAAGCAATTCATATACAATAACAATAACCTAATGAATTCAAAATAGGATCTCCAGAAGTTACTGATATTAAATAAAAGGTATGGAGAAAACGGACGTGACCGTTGAGATTACAATTTTGAAACCCCATTATTATACAAAAGGATTTATTTTGTAGCCATGTACACACAATTTTGATATTCATCTTAATTTCTTGGTACTCTACATATTTGAACTCTTCAACAACTCGGAAAGGCTTGCAATTTATCTCTCGGCGACCAGAAACATAGCAGACATGTAGAAGAACTTGTTAAGATTATTGTTGGGTTTTATTAATAACGAAGTGTTGTTGAATTGTAACAAATATGTTGTTGCTTTTAATTTTATTTCAATATGTACACAAATGGCCAATTTTCTCAGATACCAACTGCAATTGAAGTTGTTCTAGATCCTTAATGCATTCTACTCCAATATCATTTGAAAATCTTCCAAAAGCAACATATACAACGACAATTGACACAAACAAACAACAGTACAAACCAAACTAGGAATAGAATGAGTACCAGATAAGGGAATCGCAAGAATGTCACCCTCCTTAATGGCAGGGTTCCCCAACTGATTCACATTCATAAGATCAGTCAAAGTTGTAGCATATCGAGCTGCAATCCCCGACAATGTATCCACAGGTTTCACCACATAGGACATATAAATCGCAGGCAAATTGTTATCACTGTTGTTGAAACAAGTACAGGGGAGTGGAATATTAAGCTTAGTCCCTACATTAAGCACAGAAGGGTCAGAGATACCCGCATCGGGGTTGGCCTCATTGATCTGGACAGCCGAGATAAGTCCGCCATAGATGGAGGTGGCAATGGAGGCAAGGGTGTCTGAAGGGAGGGTCTTGTAACTGGTGGTGGAGGATTTACGAATCCCATCAACACAAGAACAGGGGATGGGGATTTTGAGGAAGAGTTGAGATGGGAGTATGTGGTTTTCAACATCCGGGTACGAGATGTCAACGGAATTTGAAAGAAGGAGCGAAATGGGGTCGACGGAGAAAAGTGAAGCAACCTCGGAGACTTTAAGGTCGGTATAAAGAGTGTAGCCCACCAGTGCACTGCATGTGTCGGAGTTGGAACATGGCTCTATCGTGGACTTTGAGGTCGTTAGTGAGAAGAAAGTAGTTAAGCAGTAAAGGAGGAAAATGGGAATGGTGAATGGGTTTCTGTTAGCCATTTTGAACATCAAGGGTTTATCTCAGTTCAGGCGAGTAATGGGTGGTTTTTTTTTTTTTTTGGGGGGGGGCTTACAAGAAAGACTTCTCTGCAGGGAAAAAATGAAAATGTAGTATTTTTTCTATTTTTGCGGTTAACTTTTACGTTTTTGGGTTTAGTTTTTTACTGGTTCGGAGCTGAATCCGGCTGCACTGTGAGAGAAAGTGTGTGTGAGAGAAGTATTTGAAATCAAATAGTGAAGGTGAGAATAGTGTATGTGAGAGAAAGAGAGTGCTTTCTTCCGACAGTGATCAACTTTCTTGAAAATTGGGACAAGCATACTTCGGGAAATCCGAAAAAACGTATGATCCCTCTCCACGGTTTCTATTTCTTTAAATTTAGGGAAATTGGCACATTTAGTCCGTAACCTATAGGGTTATGCGCAAAATGGTCCTTAATCTTCAACTTTTGGCGAATATTTCTCTAACTACCAATTCACTGCGCAAATAGTCACCGTTCGAGTGTTCGACGTTTTGTACTTTAATTGATAAGACAAAAATATCCTTATATTAATTATAATTTCACTAATAAAAAGTTAATTAATTTTAACAAAAGAAGGAGCAATTCCCGCGCCGCGCGGGAAATACAAACAAGCTATAACCTGTTACCGATTCCGCAGGTCATCTTTTCCTCCCACAAAACTCATCTAGCCACCTAGTTAAAATTACTCTTTTCCCCAACAAAAACAATTTTTACCTTTTACTCCCCGTCCCCCTGCCCCTATAAGAATTCACTGCGCGGCAAAACCCCTCTTCTCCTCCACCATCAGAGCCCAATTCAGCTATGGAGGGGAAGCGCGTAAGGCGGCGATTGGTTCAAGCGACGCTGTTCCCACACAGAGATGGATCAGTCCAGGAAGTTGAAAATTGCGATGGCGATGAATTTGAGGAAGGTAATGATTGTAAAGAAGAGGAGGAAGAGGAGTGGCATATAAATGGCAAAAAGAAGAAGGGAAAGGCCAATTCAAAGGGAAAATCGAAAGAGACACTGTTGCAGTCACGAGCTTCTTCTAAAAAGGTAAATGTTGTACATCTCGCTGCAAGGATTGTACATGGAGTTGAAGATTTTTTATTTTTATTTTTATTTTTTTGGTTGATTGTGTTGCAGATTCACGATTAAGAATTTTCTTTGGAATGAGTTTTTTGAGCTGTTTCATAATTGAAAATTGATCACTTCTCGCAGTGCACCGAAATTGTAGATATCATTAGTTTTTAAGATGATTGGATTTGGATGTAGGTAGATTTTATAAATCCAGGTTTATTTGCAGGCACATCGTTATAAAGACTTGTTAACTTTGTTAGATAGAAATTCTTATTCTTATATGTACTGTGCTAAGCATATGTTGTGGACTAAGGAGGAAAAGGTGACAAGCACACATTTTTCTGCATGTAATTTCACAGGAAATGGTGACACATACATTCCCTGCCGTGATGGCCAATCCGATAATTTACATAAAACCAAAATAGTTGCGCTTGTGAATTCCACCTCGTTTTCATTTTTCTGCATGTAATTTCAGGCTACAGCAAATGGTAAAGAAACTTCAGGCAAGCCAGTGGGAGATGGAAATTTCCCAGCTATAGTTAGTAAGTAAATGCCTTGCCACAAATTTCTGCCTTCTGCCTTACCCCAGCAAAATTGAAAGAAAGGAAGAATGTTTTTATGCTGCTTGAGTTGACACCTCGAATTCTAGAAAATTTAAATTTAAACAATAAAGAGTACATTTCAACTCTTAGATGATTCAATTCTTTGGATTTTCGACAGAGTCTGATTTCTTTCTAAAGGCCTCGGAAAGATCACAGCAGAAGAGGCAGCAAAAAGAGCCAATCCTCATTGAATCCCCTGACGACAATGAGGAGACCAGCTCGCCTCCAAACTCTGCTGCCAGTATATTCCTTATCTTATCTTATTTATCGAACAAGTTCCTGCAATAGCTCATAAGCATACAACAATGCGTGATGATTTAAATGACAAAAAATGTTAGATTACACAGTAGAGCTTGCAACTACAACTACAACTATTCTTTTTCCTTTTCTTTACCATAAGCTTTAAGAAGTCAGAGGGGTCAATCAATTTAAGTCAATCTTTGAGTGTGGAGCATGGAAGTATATGGAAGAGAGAAAGTGATGATGGACGTTAGTAAACTAGAACCAAAATTATAGATGGGCAAACGGGAGAAGAAGAGAAGAGAAAGGAGGGGACAAATAGTAGAAAGGGGAGAAAATAGAGAGGAATTTGAAGGAGGAAGTATTTATTTATTTAACAATCAAGTCTAATGAAAATAAGTGTTAACCCTCTTTATAAAAGGTTTTAATAAAATTAATCTAATTAGAAAATTAAAACTAGTTTAAGTTCTTATTTGGTAGGGATTAAAATCTAAGTTTAACCTCTGGAATGGACAACTTTTCAATCACACATTTTATCAAAATCTTATTTTAATTCCCACTAAACATGTTTTGAAAAGTTTATTGATCAATCATTTGACATTGCTTTGTTTGACTGGCTATTGCACTTAAAGTTCCGTTTCTGATATAATATAATTGTTTCCTTATTGGGGAGTATTCGAGCCACCTCTATTGCAATCATTTATTTTTTGCATGCCAGTCAACCATGCTAGTCTTTGTGCTCCTCATTACATGGATTTAGTTTATATTTTTATGAATAAGTTGTACAATTTTTATTTTTGGAGCTCATGATCGATACTAGGTCATGAAGAAGGATTACCTCCTTTGGCACCGAAGTTGCAATATATCTTGTCAAAGTCTAGTTCTCTTTGTCGGGATATATGACGAGGAATGAAGATAATAATGAAAGATATGTGTAGTAGATTAAGAATAACAGTACTTTGTGTTAGGTTTTTTTCCTTAGTTTCCTATTTAAATTAGATTTGTTTGAATTCCTACTTAAATTAGGTTAAACTATTTCCTCTCTATTTCTCTATACCATAGTTATAAGACCCGATCTGGTCGTCGACCCGGATAAATCATAGGTACAATGGTTTAACTGGTAGGTCAGTGGTTCAACCGTTGGGTCATTGGTTGGCGAATATTAGTTAGAAAATACATTTTTCTAAAAATATGTATATATAATATTTCTTACAGATTTATTACTAAGCTCTTGTAATTGCCATAGTGGTCAAGATACTCATATTCCACGCAAGAACCACAGGTTCGAATCTCTCCATATGCAAATTTGATGTTAAATTTTTCCATGGACCAATTTGGTAACAACCGATTCAGTTTGAACCGGATCAGGTTTTCCTTTCAAACCTTGTGGTTCTGGCGATTATGAGCCGGTTTGAGCGGTTCTTGACCAGGCCATTGGTAATGGACCAATTATTTCCAATCGGACCGGATCACTTTCTGTTCACTGGTTTCCGGGCTGGACCGGCCAGTCCGGTTTTGATAACTCTGCTCTATACTCTCCCCTAATTCTGTTTCTATGTTACGTTTAGCATCGGAAAGGCTTTGAGATTATCTCCTAGTACGTATATTTTTATTTGTGATGGATAGGCAAAGGGAAATTTTGGCTGGTGTAGCCCCCCAATTTTCACAGAAATAGCATTGAGGAAAAGTCATTCACGAGTTGAATCTTGAATGTATAAGGAAAATGGAATAATAGCTAAAGTGGTGATTTACATATACAAATTATGGAAGAAAATCTTATTAAAACTCTTATGGCTAAATGGAAGCTGTGACCTGTCTTATAAACTGAATATTAGTCTGATCCAGAAAACTTGAATTTGAGATTTAGGTTTGTGAACAATGGTGGAGCCAGAATGAACAATTTGGAAAGACTTTAAACCTTTTATTGCTTAAAATAGTTCTGGTGAAAATAGTTGTCTATCATTTAGAGATTTTTCTACTTCATATAGACAAGGTAAGAAATCTATTAAAAGCACGATAACTAATTTATATAAAAACTTGTCAGATAATCAAAGGTTCTGAAGGACATGTATCGATATTTTGAGATTCCTTTGAAGAGCCAGTTTCAATTTCATTTTTTTTATATGATTATTTTTTGTTGAGGAGGTTGGGTTAATATTGTAGTAGTTCCTTTTTTGATTCATTCTTCAAATCTTTAAATTTAGTTTTTGAATTTTTCTACCATGATTAATTAATTGCTTTTGAATTGAATATACTAATTAGAAGATGTGAGTACTCCTCTGAAGCTGAAAAGGCGGGCTAACTCCACCCCAAAGAAAGAAAGAATGAATTCTACACCAAGAAAAAGGATGACCAATGGCTTGAAAGAATCAAATCTTACGCCAGATAAACAGACAGTGCAAACAATTCCAAATCTAAGGTTGGAGGCAAAATTGACAGCTGAGGTTAGTTGGAACCATGATATAGTCCTTTCTATATCTGGCTCAGAGGATTGTAAATTTACGCTGATTTATTTAGCCTGTATTCACATAATCACTGGTCATTGAGCATTTTCCTATGTTTTCTCAGGAAAATTCACGCATATTTGCTGGAAGACAAATCCATCCATTTTTCACATCATGGAAAGTGGACAAAACATGCCAAGAGCCAACTGATCTGGAAAACACATGGCTTGAGAGAAAGGAAAAAGGAATTGCTTTCAGCCCTATCCATGTATTTGAAAATGTTGAGGTACACTCTTTCTCTAGTTTTTCATTTTCAGAAGTTTCTTCAAGAGATCTAATTCTACTTTGGTATGCATCACTTTGACAAAATTTGTATTCTTCCTACTCAGGACAATGAGGTGAACATGGATTGGGGACCCTTGGTATTCTCTGAAAGTTCAGTCAGTACAGATGTTGGCCTAGGATGTGGATGCCTACCAGTTCATGAAGGATCTGTCAATTCCTTGAACTTTGATACCTTTCTGAATGCTTCCAGTTTCACAAGAATATCGTCGTACCAAAACAAGACCACTCTGGATCAGTGTTCTTTTCCTCAGATTGAGGTTTGTTCGAGTCCTCTAGATTGACCAGAATGTTCACATACTATGTCATCTTTATTGTTGGCTGATAAGAAAGTAATGTATTGTGTTCAACAGAAGGATTCAAAGTCGTCACTAAAAGATATAGAAGGGATACTTGCTGCACCGGTTGAAGTAACATTGGTAAATCTTCATTTCTGGTATTTTATACATTATCTCAGGATTTGTATCCCTTCCTTAGGCAATCCTCTTCTGTTTTCTTTCTTTTATTATTATTATTATTATTATTATTTTTTTTTTTTTTTGAGAAATGTTTAATTGCAATTAGTAGTGTATGGGGTTTGAAGTTTCCAGGGGAAAAAAAATCTATTTGTCTATTGATTTTTTTCAAAAGAACTTTTCAAGATTAGCATTCTGAAGTAAATAGAAGGAAACGGATTTAGAATATTAATATGTTTTCTAATTATATTTATCACTACAAATTATGCAATCTCATTATCACCACGATCAGCAGGAAACACCTGAAAAAATTGAATCCTTTACTGGGAATTCCAGCGGTGTAAACTCAGATGCTGAGTTCCAGAATAGACTTCTTCAGGAAAGGTAAGAATAATTTATGATTATCACCCCACGCACGCAAGAGGGGCTTCTTAACTGCATGCTTTTCTCTGGGACGGCTTTCTTTTTAATTCTGTTTCACTTTCTCAGTTTCTTCCTCTTTGGGGGGGGGGGGGGGGGGGGGGGGGGGGGNNNGGGGGGGGGGGGGGGGGGGGGGGGGGGGGGGGGGGGGGGGGGGGGGGGGGGGGGGGGGGGGGGGGGGGGGGGGGGGGGGGGGGGGGGGGGGGGGTGTTTATGTTAGGTGATATTATTACTTAAGAAGTGTCTTGATTAATAATTTTAATTCATTTCGTGTTGTTTTAAAACCTTATTGTTTTTATTTCATTTTTGACAGTCTCTCCATCCTTAGTAACATGCTTCTACTTTGAAGGCTTTATTCTTCGTCAAATCTTCTCTTGATTTTATTTTCTTTAGGATATCTGTTTAGACACAGAGTATTCAAATGGAAGAAGAAGGTGAATTTTCGATTCCAGAGGTGCAAAATTTCCAAACAGCTCAATCTTTAAGAGCCTTTGAAAAGATCTTATTTAATTACCACCACACCGAAAAACATTTTGGTGTGGATTTCTAACATTTGGAGATATTACACGTATTGTGGGGATTAGATATTGATAAACGTACTATCAATTTTCTAAGAAGCAATTAGTTTATTCACATTTTCATATATGTTTCTTCCTTTTGTCTGTATCTAATCCTGCACTTCAAACTTCAACTTTTAAATACTTCTAGTAATTTGATATATTTTATTTTCTTAAATCTTGTTATATTGCTAAAGTAATAAAACTAATTATTGAAGGCTCGTAGACTATACATGTATGCCTTGGTCTGACACTGAGGTTTACAAGATTTAAAGTGCTTTATCCCACGCCTTCAGCTAATAGGACCTGCCAAGATGTTAATCTGTTTCTTACATGATTGAAAATAGATGCCTTTCTGTTTCTTTCAAAATACAGTTCACAAATTTGAATACTGATTACTGACAATCACGTGTTTGTTTGGACATATACCAATTTAAGTACTTATTGTAGCATCATTACAAGCAGGCATTGCTTGCAACAGGAGCAATGACTACAGCAACACTAATATCTTACTGATTGTTATTTTTCCTTATTTACTTTTGCACCCAGGATAATGTCGCATTATCATTCTCGTCGCAATCATCCTGAAAACTGCCTATGGACAGACATTAAACATAGCAAGAGTATTGCTTTTACTACTGTAAAGTAATTGTTTGTCAACATGTCTTCCCTCTCTAATTTAGCATTGATTCATAATCATCCTCTCCCATGTCAAATCTACTGAACTATCGTTTCTTTTTCTCAGTTTCTTCCCTGTGCAATGCTGCCTGTAAATACCACTTTGATTCTTCTGTCTAATTGGGTTTATTTTGAAGTGTATCGAAAAGAGCCATCATGTTTGCCTTTCATCATCTACCTGGTCCTTATTTTATATCCATTTTGGTGATTTGGCTTATATTCAGTACCATTTTCTTGTGTCATTCTGGAAAGGTATGCGGGAACAGTGAAGAAGTGAAGTCTTTAAGTGAGTGGCTGCATTTTTGGCACACAAGGGGTTCTCTCACCACTGGACGTGGCAGTGCTGACAATAAATTGACTGCGCAAGATGCTGATTATGATTGTTGTCTAAGTAAATGTAATTCTGATACTGTAGATGATGAATTGAAGAATGTTCTCATAGTAACTGGACCAGTTGGGGTATGTAGCTCCTTTTTTTATCTCTCTTTTTTGGTTACTTGTTACTGAATGGTAAATCCATTGCATGCTTGCAATGTTCTGATACTAAGCGTTTCTTCTATTGTTCTAATTGGAACTTACAGTACTTGGAGATGAGAAGTGAATAATTTTTTAAACAACTTGGTTCTTTATTACTTATAGCGACATCCTCTCCGTGCCAATTTGTACCTTCTAATGAAGCTTTTATATGGTGAAAATTTGCTCTTATTAGTCAGATCTCTGCATATTTACCAAATTTATCATAATTATTCAGGAAGTTCGTAGTCGGATAAAGTTTATTAATGACACTCCTTTGGTCTTAAATTGAATAAGTGAATGTCTCCTACAGTGTTTTATATGAGATTTTGACTCTTGTGATATTTTACTTTTACCCTTGCCAAATGCCACCGCAACAGCCAGGATTCCTAGATTACTCTTGCATGATAATGCAATTTCTCCACTTCACTATTTACAAAACTACCTGCCAACTGCTGTCATTATTCAGCTTGATTGAAAACACCTTCTTTTTTATTGCAGAGTGGAAAGTCTGCGGCCATCTATGCTTGTGCGAAAGAAAAGGGATTTCAGGTTATTGAGGTAATGCTGAAACAGTACTAAATTAACTGTGGATTCCTGTAATATTAAGCCATTATGTGTGTTTTGCTCACTTGAATAAATGGCTTGTTGGCCCTACCATGTATTTATTAATTCCAATATCTGAGTATGCAATGCCACAAGAATGAACACACTGGAATTTTTTTTTTTCATCTTTCATTGTTTTGTCCTGAACTTATATGACCGACAGATGTTGACATTTTTCCTCACACATCAAACAGAACCTACTTCAATAACATTGGACAATAATAGAGGTCCTGTCAAACCTAGTAGCGGTATGTTTTGTCCTGAACTTATATGACCGACAGATATTGACATTTTTCCTCACACATCAAACAGAACCTACTTCAATAACATTGGACAATAATAGAGGTCCTGTCAAACCTAGTAGCTACCGCTACTTAGAAGAAATCATACATCACCCTAAATGAAAACATATTGATATATGGGGGAGAACACCTCCAATCACCCGGATCTCTAGTTGTTCAGCCCATTTTATCTCTCTTGGTATAGCTGAAACGCATGAAAGCCTTACACAAGACTTTCACTGTACAGCATCAAGCAGATAAAAATTCATGATTGACTCTGTCAAATCAGTGTTCCATTCCCATTTAATTGACTCATTGTCACTGCATGAAAGTTGAAACAATTACTATTGTTATCACCATGATATACTGCATATGGTTGACATTTATGCGGTCCACTTAGACATAAAGCTAAGCATTATACTTGTAAGTATGACTTCACTGCATGATTTTTGCTGATATGTGAAGCATGCTGTAGCTAATAAAGTATAGGCATTAATCATTTAACTGCACAAGACGATCAAACGTTTATCATTTTGAGCTGTCATCACAGAGATCACCAATTTGAACATTTGGAGCTAATCATGTCATAGAAGTTTCAAATGACCTCTATTTTTCCTCATTATTTGCTAACTTCTCATTCTGTTCTTAAAGTATAGATTTGAATGACGAGTCACCGATATGTGGCCTTACTTATATTGTTAGGCTACTTTCCAAACTTGAGGGATGAATACTGAAAAAGATTGTAGAAACTGGACTATCTGTGGTCATTCCTCATATTTTATGTCCTTCTAACTTGCTTACTACGAAATACTTCTCAATTTTACTGTTATCCTCATTTTGCGTGCTTAAGATTTACAAGTGTTCGTGTTGCAACTTTATTCAAATTCTATTTCTGTCTGAATTTTTTTTTCTTGCTAGATCAACTCATCAGATTGGCGAAATGGAGCTCTTGTAAAGCAAAAATTTGGTGAGGCTGTGGAATCACATTGGCATCAATGGTTAGTCTGTAGTTATCGTTAATATTGCATTTAAAACCGTTTCTGTTTACTAAAGCAAGTCTGGAGACACATCCCAGTTAATATACTTATTGGTATATTAACATTCCATTGAAATAACTAAACTGTTCATGGATTGATTAACTTAACAAAAAAGAAAGATTCTTGCTAAAACTAGAAAGAAATAGTGGAAAATGATTATTATCTATGAAAAACACTTGTAGGACTATTTTCTCATTGGATTTTCATAGTGGCATGTTAACCTAACCTATAATGTAGGATGGTATGACTTGGTGTTTTACTAAGTATCAATTGGATCCAGCTTGGGGTATTCATAAATGAGTTCTGTTATTTCACCACTTAAGTTTGTCTTTTTACATATATTATATGAACACTTCAATTAAGGTGGCGTATCCGTGCCCAACACGTGTCGGATACCGACACTTTTCAGACACTCTATCATGTTCATTCTTTTTTTTTTTTTTAATAAGAAATTTTATATATTTTTAATTCAAAGTTATTATTAAATGACAAAAAAGGTATTCATATCAACAAGAAAAATAATAATAATTATGAAGCTAAATTTATACTATATAAATAAAGAATTTAAAGAATTTGATCAACATGTCCATAACCTGTAGTGTTAGTATTTTTTTGAAATCATGTATTGTACCCAACACATGTCTTGTCGGATACACGTGTCCATGTCGATACATCAAAGCTTTTAACTATAGTTTATCAATTAATAGAGGTCCTTTGGCATTAATACAACAGGATTGGTTAAATTGGTACCTAATGATGGGCTGGAGCCTGGGAGATTGTTAATCATACCTATTTAGGGACGTGGCCTTGTGTTTGGTCAAAATAAAAGGGCTTCAGTGGTTCTCGTATTAAAATGACATTTTGCATTTGTGGTTCAAGGCTCACAACTATCCCAAACTAATGATTCAAAGACACCAAAACTTATTACTCTTTGAAAAGAAATTATTTCTAGCAGCAGGGTTCTTGTATAACTTTCTATAATTTCTGGATGTGCTCATGTGCTAATATCCATTGATGAATATAATCTTTATTGATGGATTCTGCATTTGACTGCTAGCTATTTAGAAGTGCATGTGGAAGCGTCTGTAATGCAAATTTTGTATTTATAAATTGGAAGGACTTGAAGGTTTAAAGGCAATATGGGTTCTGTAGTTGTCAACGTGACGAATCACTAACATCGTAAATGTGAAAATTGTTTCAGCGCTGCAGAAAATCAAACTAATTCAGACTACAGACCTCTATCAAAGTCCTTATCAGCTGTCATTACAGAGACCCAGGGCTCTGACAATGAAGTTATTGAGGTGGTTCCGTTATCACAGAATGCAGATTCCAACAATATAGGTGGAATGCCAGAGAGATCAGTCTACTGTGAGAATAGAATTGCTAATTATCAAAATGAGATTAAAACCTTGATTCTTTTTGAGGATGTGGATGCTACTCTCTGTGAAGATCATGGTTTTATATCTACAATACAACAACTCGCAGAGACTGCCAAACGACCCATGATCTTAACAAGCAATAGTAAGAAATTTTTTTGGTAGAATTGTCATCTTTGGCCATCTTTTAAATAGTGAACTAATAGTTGTTTTCGGGATATATCTCTTAGATAACAATCCTGTCCTTCCTAAGAGTTTGGATAGGTTAGAATTAAATTTTGATGTACCATCACTGAAGGAGCTACTTGGACTTGTTCATGTGGTATGAGTTCCTTGCACAGATTTTCTTTTTCAAATTATCATCAATTTTTTCATTTGGAACTACATTTTGATACCCTCGTAGGTTTGTGCTGCAGAAAAAGTTGTAATTCATCCTCTCTTGGTAGAACGATTCATTGATTACTGTCAAGGAGACATTCGTAAAACCATCATGCTTCTCCAGTTTTGGTGCCAAGGCCAATCTCCTAAGGAAGGTAATTCATACTCCCAATTCTATTTGCTCCATTTTTCTGTACCTCGTTGCCTGAAATTTCTTTGGTTTACTGTGCAATTATTCAAATGTTAATTCTTTCCTTTTACAGAGTTGCTTGAGATGATAACTAAACAAATTTGTGCTCCTATAATGCTCCTTTTTTTATGTATAAGGATTCATAATAAATCTCTGAAAAGGAATAATTCCAAGGTTTGCATGTGTGTACAAATGAAAATACACTACTAGAATATAAATTTTTATTTAAGTTAAAAATTGTTTGGACACTCAACGTATTGGTGCATTCTATATTTGCCACTCCTCTTTCTTGTTACAAATTCAGCACTGAACTTTCATTTTTTCTTACCCTGTTAATCATTCCGCTAAATTTTGTCAATAGAAACTACATAATGTGCATGTGGAGGATGGAATTCTTATCTGGCATAATTTTAAACATTAAATACCAATAATTGGCCAACTTGAATAGGTTGTTTTAGGATCTAATCATAGTTTTGTGCTTGGTAATGTGTAAAACCGGCTTCAATAAAATGATAACTTATCTCTACTGGTCAATTGTTGGTATTTGGCATCTCAAATCTTGTCAGATAATTATTCTACCCTTCACATATACATTCCAATAGCTTCTATTGACGGAATTGAGTGGAGTAACTAACAAGGTTACCAAATTAAAGTTTAGTGCTAAATTGCAACAAAAAGAAGACTAACCAAAATATGGCATACCTATAAGTTGAGTGCCCAAATAGGTTTTTAACCCAATTTTTATTTTATAGTTCAATCGAACCCCAAACAGATAGGTTTGATCGTTTCCCTGCATCTTCAGGAATGCTCCAGTATTCCACATCCTATTGAATTGTCATGCAATACTTGGATCACTCTGAATGGTGTACCATTCAACTTTGTGAAGTGTATTTCATTTATAATGTTCAAATACCTGCATAAAGTAACAAAGCCTATATTTATTGGTTTTACTTTGTAACTATAACCATTTTACTTACAGAGCATACACTCTTCATCCAGGTATTGAAATGCAGATGAAGTATAGTCCTCTTCTATTTGATCTTGATGCTGGGCATCAAATCTTACCAAAAATAATCCCTTGGGGTCACCCTTCTCGCCTCTCTGAGCTTGTGGAAGAGGAAATTGTCGAGTCATTGATTTTGATGGAAGAAAACCGTAGTCTGGTTGAAATAGTTGTTCAGGAAGACAATGTGAACGAAAATAAAACAGAAAATACTTATGTGAAGGATGGTGAAGCTGACACCATCGAGGAAAAGAAGGAAGCTATGTTGAGATTGCACTCCTCGACTCAGGATGATGGTGAATATGTACAAATTGATACTATTTGGGAGTTTTCTGATTCCTCTCACTCCCCAATAGCGTTCACTCGACGAAATAGCCGGAAAAAGATTGATGCAGTACTTTCTGAGTCTGAAGGGGAATGCTTCGACGAGAGGGTATCCATTGTCTCTGGGGAACTATTTGATGGTGTTAATGGTGATGCACTCAAAATGAAAAGCTCCTCGACCAATCAATGTTCGCCTACTGAAAGCTGTTGCCATCCGACTGAGCAAATCGATCATTTTGAGGTAGACAATTTGGAGGAAAGTTGTAGTCAGCTGTCTGCTGGAGTTGATAATTCTCTTATAGATGAGAGACATAAATCGCTTGATATTTATTATGAGCCAGAATTATCATTTGTCCCCGAGACAGAAATTATGGATGAAGGAGAATTATTTCCTACAACAGCGTGTCATGGTCATTTTGCCAATGCAGTGGAAGCAGAATCTGTAATTCAAGATTCACTACTAAACTTGAATCTTGTTAAACGCAATCAATCTTTACACATGCTTCCTAATGAAAGAGAATTATTTACTACAACAGTATCTTATGGTCATTTTACCAATGCAGAAGAAGCAAAGTCTCTAATTCCAGATTTACTACCGAACTTGGATCCTGTCAGTGGCATTAAATTTGGACATTCTTTAAATGTACTGCCTACTGACCAGGAAATATTAGGAAATGAATCTGGTACTAATGCAGTATTAGGTTATCGAGAGGAGTTAGGAGATTCTCTTTCCAAACACGAGGAGGATGCTCCAAGAGGGTATCAACTGATGGATGAATGTAGCCGCGTAGATTTCATTAGGAGACTGAACTCCTTCACCGATCCTGAACCTGAACCTGATTGTGTAATTGATTCTTTACAAGAAACATGGAAAAATCTGCGTGGTAGTTGTGAGAATTACAAACAGTATGTTACCTCAGAAGAGAAAAATGCTTGCCAAGCTCTAAGTCTTGTGCATGGAATGAGTAGTTTAATTTCAGAAGCTGATTTATTACTTAGAGACTGCCAAGCGCCATTATGTGTACGTGTTCGTGCATAGATTTTACTCCAACTTTTATGAATGTGATGTGCATAATGAAATTTTTGCTTTCATGCAGGATTTTCTGGAGCCAACAATGATTCCTTTTGAGAAATCACACTCGTATAGTTCTTGTGATGATCAATTGCAGATGTCATCTGTTCTTGCTCAACATGGAATGTGCTACTATGCTAAAGAAGCTGCTGCTTTAGGATCAACAATGGGTTCCATAAGCACGGTAGATTTGGCATTGGAAATGTTAGAGTCCTCAGCAAGCATGATGGCACTGGGAAAACTAGCTAGTCATTGTGAAAGAAAGATTGAAAAATTAAAGATGAAACCACCAAAAAATTGCAATTTTTTAAGAAAGTATGAGATTTGAGGTTCCTCTTTTCTTTTGTGGTTATGCTCGAAATGTTGCTTCCCTTGTTATTGATCACACGAAGATGCAAGTGAATTACACATCACTAGCTGTCATAAATATTAGACGATGTTTTGAGTTACATCTTTGGTTTGTTTACATGCCATTACTGTATAGTCTAATTCTGCATTTCTTTTTGTCCAACATGCAGCAAAACGGACTCGAATATTTACAATGTACTTAAGTCTGTAGTTCCCTCGAAGTCATATCTGTCAGCGAAGGGTGAGGCATTTCATGAATACATGGCAGCATTAAGCCAGATTTCAAGATTAGAATGTCCTTTATCTGACTGTGTTGACAAGAGAAAGCAAAGAAGGTACGCGCTCTCTGTCAAATGTATCCTTAAAACCATAAAAGTCATTGATGCTTTTTAGTTTGATGATCTGTATGTGCTCATGCTGTTGTTGTGTTCCAGGGCACGGGTAGCACGACATTATTTGAGTTCAGGTGCTTTAGCATTGTCAGCAGAAGAAATATCCTTAATGGGCGAACACAACAGCTACCGAAAAGGCTTCGTCTCATCTTAGAGATATAATTTGAGATATATGTTTAATAGAGGAAAGTTAGCAGCCTTTTGATGTAGTTTTTGGGGGCATATGTTCACTTACTAAGCGTTGTTTCTTCGGGAACCTAATTCAAGGAACGAGTTAGCCTGTAAAAAGGGCTTGGAGAATGAGATTAGATTGACTACTAACTATTGTTATAGCTGCCTCGTCATTACATTTGCTGATTGTCTGATTAAAACAAAGAGTTTTATCTCGAATCAGTACACTTTTCCATCTAGGAAGAAGGTACACATTTCTCTCATTGTAAATCTGTAAGGAGTTTGATTGTGTTGTTAAAAAGCAAAGACAGATGAAAGTTATGAATAAAAGTAAAGTATTAATTTCCAGAACTTTCAGAATCTACTGGTGCAATGGATGTTTACTTGTATAACTTGTGGTTTCTTGAGTTTCTTTTTGTAAAGACTGGTTATGGGACTTATTGACGCCTACTGATATATAAGTTCTCTTTCAATGACCCAAAAAGGGTTCTAAAGGGTGCTTGTTTTGTGGCATTGAGTTCCTTTGCTTGTGCAATAATGGATCCTTTTTGGGTTCTTTAAATATTTGTTTATTTCAAGAAAGGTGATTCACCATCAACTGTTACATAAAACAGTGATATGATCAACAATGTTGATGAATAGCATTATTCATGGTTTCCCAAGCTCTCTCAACATAACTGGAAGATAAAATAGAAAAAAGAAATTAAAAAAAAACAAGATACTTGAAGAAGTGAGGTGTGGGTCATACTCCAATTTTGAATAGTGGATTGGTGGGTATTAATTTACAGTATCTAAGTAAGGTGTTATAATTATAATACAATTTGTCGTTGGAAAGGTGCAAAAAAGTTGGTGCTTCTGCTGAATGCTAATTCGTCTTTATTCTTTTACAAATTTAAATTTTAAAATTTCTCTCAAACGGCCCATGTCTCAAAATTAGCAAATCTTGTAGTGAATCACATTGTAATAATCTATACACAGTTTGACTAAACAGAAATAGATATAATACACGGAGCACGAGTAGTAGTAACTCTTCAAGTTTGGTTGGTGTAATGTCATGTTTGGTTGTACTTATTTTGTTAAGTTTTTATTACCAAAGATTTTCTGGTATTCATTATATTTTACTCGTATAGATACCTTAGGAAAAATAATATTCGGTTCCACGAAGCATGCGATCAAGATTAAAGGTTAACTCAGTAAATTTTAATCTTTGGCAAACAAGAACCAATAATTTACAACATGACGTGGGAATTTGAATGGTGAAAAGGGTAAAAAGGTAAATTCAGCAGAAAATGGGGAATCAGGTGCAGTTAATTAGGGGTACGACCACCCATTTTTTATTTTTCTGACTCGAAAGCTACAAAAGCCCAATTTACGAGGGACCATTCTGACATTTCCCTTTTAATTTCGTCCTTAATTTGATGCTTTTTCTTTTCGTTACTTCACCTTCTTTCTTGTTATGAATTATGATAGTCTGTTGTATGGTTCAGAGTTTTTTACCATTCTCACATTTACTACCCCAATGAATTCTAATATATGTATGTATGTATGTATGTAATGTTTTCTTTTTTTAAAACTCAATCTTTGAATCGGCTAAAAGATTTAACACGGTTAGTTATTGAATACACAAATACTGAAAATAAGTCGAGCATTATTCTCTTGTTTATTCACGAGGTGTATCTGAGACTTTTTAGCCCTCTTAAATCTGTGTGCATTGACTAGTGTATTTATGCTGATCACGGCATGTAAATTGTAATTCTTGAATATGCAACTAGACGAGAGTTACGCACAACTTTTATACACGATGTGGTTCCTATGTGCTTACATTTTATTTTTTTTGGCTTATAGTAACCTGTATTTGTGCTTTTTGTGAATCTTTTGAGTGAAAATGGTAAGACAAAAAGAACAGCGATGTGTTGAAAGGTAGCCAAAAATGTGAATGAAAATAATTATTATTTACTTTTTTTGTAAATATAATTGAGTTTCCATACATATTCATCCATCATAACCTTTGAAGCATTTGGTCATCATGCCAAGCTTAATAATTGATGACAAAAACGAAAGAGGAAAAATTCAATGCAAACAAATATTTGCATAATTTTGGTTTGTTTACTTTTGTACTTCTTGCCCAACATTGAATAATGCAATATAACTACAAGAGGGTGATCGAATGGGATGTGATCGGATCGGATAATGCTATCAATAATAAAAATAATGAAAAGAAGTTAAAATTTTGTTTATTATACTTTCTAACGTTGATGCGACGGCTTGTGAATGCTTCAAACTCACATCACTTGATCTCTTTAAATAGACATTCATAATTTTTTTCTTTTTAATGACACATTTTTTAAATAAATTATTTTTCACTTCTAGTAATCCCTTCCAAGCAAAAACTTTTAAGTTTGACTCAGCTTGTAAATAAACGTACCTGTATTCGTAATCTTTGTGAGATCTAAATTCTGTATTTAAATCATTTTAAAGGACACTATTGTTGCTAGGAGTAGGATTAGGACCAAGACTATATGCACTTGCCCTTCAATTATCATATTGGTTTCATAAACACTCACTCATCTTTGAACGAAATAATTATCTCTTTTGACTAGAAGTCCAAGACCATCTACTTTTCTTTCAATAATTTGTGCCAACATTAGTTTCTTCAAATTATCCATAATTTAACGTACAATTTATCATCACAGTGATGGACCATTATTATATGGGATAATTGCAGCAATGATACCAAATCTTTCATCTAGTAACAGACTTTGTTCAAACATTTCATTTGTGTCACCCACAATACCAAACTTTTCATTTGTGTCAACCATAGTACCAAACCTTTTAAAATGTCACCATTGAAGTTCAAATGAATTGTTTCTGTTAGTTTGACCATTAATTGACAAAATAATTGATTTTGACAATAATTTTGATAGATTTAAAAGGTTCAAATGTTAATTTTACTTTTTTAAATAATAATAAAATCAAAATCAAAAAATCAAAATTAAAAACCCCACCCCACCTTCTCCTTCTCTTCTACCACCAGTTTTGGGTAACATTTCATCCTTGAAACAGCTGAATCTCTCGTACAACAAGTTTTCACTAGGTCGGATCCCGTCAGAGCTTGAAAATCTCACGAATCTCGAGGTACTATAGTTGACACAGACTCATCTGGTGGGTGGAATCCCAGTCACTGGGTCAACTCCGCAGGTTCACCGACTTGGATGTGGCTCTCAAACACGTTAGCTGGTATAATCTCGAGTTCACTCATAGAGTTGATGAGTACAGTACAAATTGAGCTCTACAACAATTCATTGACCGACGAGCTGTCGAGTACTGGCTGGTCAAACATGACAGCCTTGAGGCTGCTAATTTGAGTGGGCTGATCCCGGTCGAGCTATGTGAGTTGCCACTCGGGTCACTCAGCATGTATGAGAACATATTCCAAAGTGAATTACCAGAAAGCATTGCCAATTCGCCTAATTTATATGAGTTAAGGCTCTTTCAGAACCAGTTAACTTAAATTACCCCAAAATCTTAGAAAAAACTCGTCTTTACGATGAATTGATGTTTCAACGAACGGGTTTTCAAGTGAAATGCTTGAGAATCTGTTTCAAATGGTACTCTTGAAAAGGTTTTAATGATTGAAAATTCATTTTCCGACCAAATTCCGGCTGCTCTAGCAAAATGCCATAGCTTATTGCGTGTAAGGTTCGGGCACAAGAGACTTTCCAGTGAAATTCTTGCTGGTTTTTGGGGTCTTCCTCTCTGTGGGGGTGAAGAAGGTAGAATGAGTTTTCAATTTTAATTATTTGATTTTGTATATTTTATTTTTAAAAAATTTAAAATTACCACTTTAAACTTTTAAAATCAATCAAAATTATTGTCATGGTCAATTATTTGATTAAGTAACGGTCAAACCAATAGAACACATCCATTTGGAATTCAACTGCGACATTTTAAAATGTTTGGTACCGTGTATGACAAATGAAATGTTTGAACAAAATTTGCTACTAAATGAAATGTTTGATATCGCTACTGCAATTACCCCTTATTATATATACTAACACAATGATATTAAAATATCCAAAGAATATCTATACAACGATGATTGATCACCATAACAAATAGCATTACTCTAATTTAACACACTTATATATGGGGAAATTTCACAATTGGTCCCCAAGCTATTGTTCAAATAGTAATCAGCCCTTAACTTTAGAAAAGAACTAGTTAGCCTTCAAACTTTCATTATAGAACAATTAGTTCCAAATTCATTGAGGGAAAATCTCATAGAAAGGCACTTCACCTCCAAATTCTTGAATCGGGCTTGAGAAAGTAAAATAACAATGTTTTAAAAACTAGCCTAGGTATCGACTAAGAAAATGTAAAGAGACAAGGATTAAAATAAATGGTTGAACGTAGTGGTGGCAATGGGCCGAGCCGAGCCGGCTCGGCTCGTTTTTGACGATTTTGTTTTGTGTTTTTTATAAAACACTATAAATCTACTCATATTTCATTAAAGT
>CAIGRP010125776.1:15995-30584 GCA_903798385.1 Fraxinus cuspidata | reverse complement strand
TATTATCTGGTAGATTTTGACGCAGCAGATATTAAGAACTTGATGATCAACTAGATACATATATTCTTGACATGCGCACTTCCGAAGATTTTGAAAGATTACAAAGTATTAGTGATCTTGCACAGAAGTTTTACGAAGAATGAACATGAAGTGTATCCATTAGTATACAAACTTGTGACATTAGCCTTAATTTTTCCCGTGGCTACTGCTACAATCGAGAGAGCATTTTCTGCGATGACTTGAGTCAAAAATCGTCTGCACAATTAAATCGGAGATCAATTGTTGAATGATAGTTTGATTGCATATTGAGAAAGATGTATTTGACAAGTTAGAAAATGATGTAATTATTGAACGTTATCAAAATATGAAAACACATAGAAAACAATTGTAATAAGATATCTCTTAATTTAATTTTTTTCGTGTTTGATTGTGTCTCCCTAACCCAAAATGTCTACGTCCGCCCCTATCCATAAACTAATATAAATATTAAGATTCGGACTCGAAGGACTATTATTACTTCGTGCAGTTATGTGGCATAGAATGGTACAATGGGGACACTAGATAGTTGGCGCGCGTATAATCAAAATGACGTCACTATATGTTTAGAATAAGCATGACTATAATTGCATCGCAAACGCAAAGCTCTATTTATCAAACCTCTATAATTTCACCTATGCAAAGCCAAATCTTTAAGATCGAAGCCTCACTATCGAACCAAAACACTTAAGATCATTGAAATAACAACGAGCCCAGAACAACAGAAAGCAGTAAAGGTAAATGGGTGTCTCCTCAAAGGGAAGCGTACAAACATCTTATTAACCACAAAGCATAATGCACCAAAGTGGCAAAACCAATTATAAAAGTGTGGAATAGATGATTTAGGGAATTTTATGAAAGTAACAACCAACCCAATTGGAGAAGCACGTGTCACGAAGCTGTCCAGAATTGGGATTTGCTATAAGGCTCACAATAATAAAGGCTACACATGTCCAGATGATGCAATAAGATCAAGAAGCCCCAAAGTTTAGAAATACCTTGTGATTTTATATGCAAAGCAAACAATATTATAAATCTTAGCCAAATTCTTGCTCGTCGTCTCCCAGAACTTTATTTGACGGTAATTAAAATATGAAAACTCTTCTAGTAAATCTCTGATGGGCAAAAAAGATCTGGAGGGATGACTTAGCAAGGAGGCGGTCTAAAATTTGTTGACTAGCATTTTTTTTGGGTGAATGGTTCCAATGAACAAGTCGTAAAGCTTCTTGAACAAAATTTGGTTCTTGCAAAGCCATAAAAGACTTTAGGCTTGAAAATTCCGTTCTTAAAAATTGTAACCATGTTGGATGTCCTACATTAGACAATTTTGAACTTTGCCGTCAACTAGAGTAATATAATCACAATAGTTTTGTTACACTTACATCTTTGTAGACAATTTTATTTACATCTCACGATGTGGTACACAGTTTTTCTATTAATTTGAACAACACTTAAAACAATTAATGATTTCGATTTGTACACATCTTGAAATGTCAATCAAGATGTACAAGTAGCTTAATTCTAATCACAAGTAAAGATGAATAACATTTAAAAATAGTTGTTGACTATATAAAGAACTTACAAATCTTAATAATACAAAATTACATTCAAAATTGTTTTAAATTATACTTTCGCTTCGTAGATGACCTAGGTGCGCAATGTTATCAAAAGTTTTCTTGAGAAAAAGTCGCGTCTTGATTGACAAAAAAAATGTATAACAGTTCGAACGCTAATAATAACGACCAATATAGTAATATGCCAAAAATTGATTTGTTTTCCATCTAAGGTTAATTGCCTTCAACATGAGAACAAAAAGAGTGGAACGTGTCGAGAGAAAAGGAGTCACATACCAAAAGGTTGGCATAAATTTCCAATTAGTCATTTGACTTTGACAGCGTGTAGATTGTAGCATATCAAAAGTACTATACCAATTAAGAATTTAGTCCTTGTTTGAAAGATATTGAAATTTTAATTTTAATTTAAATCAGAGTTAACAATTAATTTTAATTACATACAATTTTTCATTTACATATTTGATCAATTTTTATAATAATCTATTAAAAATTTAATATTAATCACAACCGAACAAGAGCTTAATTTCTAAGTTTTTCTAATCAAATTAAAATTTCAAAATAAATAAGTTTTTCTAATCAAATTATTAGTTTTCACTTTAATACAATAATTTTTCTAAGTTATTATTATTTTTAGTTACAAGTAAAAAATAGCTTATTCTAAACATGTTTGAAAATAAAATGTTACTTGAAAAGTAACTTTTACTTCTTATTAAACTTGGCCAAACAAGATGTTATTGCGCATTTTTTGCTAAAATTAAAAGTATACTATATAAGTAAATAAGTAAGTTATAAAATAAAGAAATCTTTTTCTTGATTGAAGTCATAAATAAATAGTAATTCATTTTAATAATAAAGTAAGAGTAATCTTAAAATAAGTAACTTTTTATATTTAAAAAAAATGATATATTCAAACGTGTTTATATACCCCTTGATGGAATCATGCGTCGTTATAGTTTGACAAATTTTTATTTTAACATATATTATATTATCTCAAATTAAAATTTCAAAATAAATATATCCTAAATTGAGCTATGAACCATTAATTAATTGATTATTGATTCTCTAAGCTCATCCTATGAGCCCAAAGGCATAATATCTTTCGTGGTTTGGCTGTGTTTAAAAAATTAATTTTTTTAAAATTAAGCTAAAATTTTAGTTTATAAAAAATAGGTTTTTTAGTATAAAAAATATAATTTGAAAATAATATTTAACGAAATAAGTCACTTAAAAGTGAGACTATAAACTGAAATTTGAATCCTTACAATTTTTTTTTTTTTTTTGGCTTAATTCATTTGTACAGATTGAATCCCATGTGAGTAAAATATTCAAAAAAAAAAAACCACCCACCCCCTATTGTGTCTATTCTGGTCCATTTCTGTTGATTCCTTTCTGTACAAGCAGCATCCCTCTTTTTTTATAACTAAACCATGTGTACCAGGCCATAATGTCTTTCACTAAGTGCATGTTTCATTGACTTAAGTAGATGACTTTAATTTTAGCAACACAACTTGTATGATTCACAATTACTCACTTACTATCCATGCATTCTAACCCATATATTTTTCACCTTATGCTTCTCTACTTCAAGTTAAGCCAATTTAAACATATACTACATGTAATGACTTAGTTATACTGCACCCTGACTCGAGCTCCCATCCATTTTTCTAGTGATAAAGGTTTATCACATATGGTACAACTCATCAAAATTGATTACTTAGTCTAATATTTTGATGTCCATGCACTTACTAAAACTATTTGGATTATGAGGCTAGGGTTCGCGATAGTTTCCGCGGAGAGGATAGCCTCCTAAGACCGTGGGTTGCAAGGGGAGCATCTTCAGAGAGAGAGAGTCTTTTTAGCATTATGATTCTATTGATCCTTCCAATGAATGAAATGACTCATCTTTATAGACGTTGAATGGGCAACTAAAGTTAACATGGCAAGCACAACTATTTCACTAAAAGCGTCTCTTTTTGGTCGATCGAGTCATGTTAACATCGACTGACCAATAGATTTTAGGGTTTGCATCTCCTTAGAAGATTGAGATCGGTGAAGACCACGAGTTAGGTCGATTAAATGCACCATCATCATAAGCCACCTCACTCATCTGGATGAGTCATCATTTGCGAGTGTACAAGCACTCTGTTCATCCATATTCACATCCATATTAGACTTCCCAATTTCTAATCATGTATGATGTTGAATTAAATTTTACATGTTCTATTACAATGGAGTCTTTGTCCATTCTCAACTGTTGTTGAGTCAATGTTGTCTGATTCTTAATCAATGCTTATCCACTTGATCGGGCTCGAGGCTTATATTATCATCTAAAGTCAAGCATTGATGCTTACGATGCTTTACCAAAGTTGAGGCTTTTTAAATTGTGATTGATCAGAATCAAGGCTTAGCATGCTTGGTCGGAGTCGTTCTTTATTGTTTTGTTTTGCTACTTGATCGGTTCGAGTTCCTCGTCTTCTACTTGGTCTATATTTTTCGCCTTTTACTTGGTGCACCAACTAAGTTTTTTTTTTTTTTTTTTGAGTGGGCTACTCAAATGGGGTCTAGTTCTTGACCTTTTACTTGTGTGTATCAACCAACCTTTTGTTGAATGGGCTACTCGACCAGGTCTTGGCCTCTTACTTGGGGTATCAATCAAGGTTCTGTTGAATGGGCCACTTGATATGGGTTCGAGGTCTTGACCATTTACTTGGTGTATCAACCATGGTTTTTGTTGTGGACTACTTGACCATGGTCAATATCCTCACCCTCATGCAGCAAACTTGATTTGTTTGTTGACTACTTGACCGTGGTCGAGATCTCTACCATTATACGGCAAACATTTTTTTCCTTTCCTTTTTCAACCAAGAAATTTTTGTTGTAGGCTACTCTGCTGTGATCGAGATCTTCATCGTTGAGCAGCAAATTTAGTTTTTCAACTAAGAATTGTTGTTGTAGGCTACTCGATCGTGGTCGAGATCTTTACCTTTATGTAGAGAACTTTATTCTTTTCAACCAAGAACATTTTTATTACAGGCTACTTAACCATAGTCGAGATCTTTGCCTTGCCTGACTATATGTTAACCTTATTTTCGGTTCCTAAACCAACAGTAAGAGGCCGAAGCCCATGTAACGCGTAAGCTGAAAGAGGTAATATTCACTTGAACGACCTCTATATTTTCGTGCCTTACTAAAGCAAGTTGCGTAGGGAACATTCACAGTTGCCGAATTTGGTACGCTTGTATGTTGACCAGTATTTCATCACTGAACCATTTGATCCAGCAAAGAAAAATACGAGAAAATAGTACCACCGGTGATACTAATCAGATGCAAAACTTTTTCTTACGAGGAATCTATCATTTGGAAAACTAGAAGTTACATGTGTTTAAGTTCAAACCATAAGGGTAGAGATCTCGATCAAGTCCCACAACAATACATACCATGTAATTTTCTTAGCGGGAGATATTAGCAATTCTGTGGTTCAACCTAAAGAAATGTAAAAGAGAATTTGTTCGAACAAACTGAATTCAATATAGACGTAAGAATCTTAGCAATGAGCAATAAATTTCAAATTTTGAAGTGAGAATGTAGTATTTAGTTGCATGAAGCAACAAGATGGGTGTTTTCTTTTGTAAAATTCACTTGCATCAATTACTAGTTTCAAGTTAAAAGTATTCCTTCTAAATAACATGTGGAATTTGAACCAATTCTTTATACAAAAGATAAAGAAAAGTAGGGAATTTTTACCTAAAAAAAATTGAGATCTTCAAATCCATACAAAGTATAAAGAGTCTGTATGTGTTATGCAATAAGTTCAATCGATTTAGATTGTAAACACTTTTAATATGATCAACGCATTTTATATTTTGGCAAGGTCTATTAGTTAATTAAAAATATTTTTAAAATTTTTAAATTAATAGAATCCGGAGATTCAAGTTTTAGTAACTTGTTAATCACAAATAGTTATGACTGTGAAAGACAAATTGCATATGATTGAATCTTGATTTTTTTCGTGGTCGTAAGTAATAAAGAAGTACGGATATTGTTATTATGGATATATCATCACATGTGACACTTCTCACTTTTGAAGTGAGCAGTTTATTTCATAAGCTAAAATGTTCTACATTTAAATGAACACGTGGATATTTTGTTAAAAAACAAAACATTGGAGACCCATTGGAGAGATTTCACATGGATAACTATTTAAGTGTTGGTAGTTAGTCTCTAACGTTCGGTAGTGAAATTAATCATTTGACTTGAGTTCATCATAGTGCCTTGTATGAGGACGGTCATCTTTTGATGATATTGGATGTTGATCTACCAAGAGTCGCTAATACAATATCATTTCAATATGTCAAGAATCATATGAAGGTTGTAAATTATCAATCGAGAATCTGTCACTCTTAGATAGTAAGAGATTATGATCTACAATTCATTCAGTTAAGTTGATAACGAAATTCTTGGCCAATGTATACCCATAAATTGAAAAGAGTTTCAACTTACGTTGATTTAATAGTGGGATAAAAGATATGATCGATAATCGAAATTAACACGCTTCATATCCCATAACTGATTGGATCACATTGAATAAGGTATTATACTTTCACAGTAAACAAACAAATTTGATTTTGTCATACAACGTGACATTTTTCATCACATGTGTTGTCCTGACACATTGCTAGATGTCAATCTGGAATGATGAATATGAATTAATTAATTTATGGATTAATGATAAATTAAACGGGTGTTTTAATTTATTTGATTTTAATTAGATCAAAATAATAATTTACGTCCTTAGATATTGTGATCGAAAATTCAATGGATCACACACAAATTGATAACTAGAAGAATTAAATATAGTAATTAATCAATTGACAGTGTTAGACAATTAATTATCAATTGATTAATTAGACTACTTATTAATGGACCAAATTAATTAATCAGATTAATTAATTAATAGACCATGTTTAATTAATTAGATTAATTAGAACGAATTAAGTTTAAGTGTCGGGCAAAACCAATTTGAACTTCTATTAATAATATATTAGAGTTTGAGAAATCATACAATTCATTATCTTGCTAGTATATAAACCCTAATTCTCGCATTCTTGTTTTCTGTGTGGATTTTCATTGGAGGACAATTGGACAGTTGTGGATTAATCGTGATCGTCTGTGTTCAAAGAGTTTGCAAAATTAACTAAAGGTATTGTTGAGTATACGAACCCTGGTACTCCCAAAATTTGGAATTGGCAAATTGTGTTTTACATTTTGACAACTCTTTTAATGGTAACGCATTTAACTACATGATGACACTTGGCTTATTTTGGGTCCTTGGATCACTTTCTGGATGGTTTGATATTTTACTTGGGCAAGCATCTCTTCGTTTATTACACTTTGAGTGTTGGTTCTTCATTTTGAGAGAGAAAAATTAGCCCTCTATTCTAGGGTTCTTCATCTGTGATGTGCTCTACTGGAAATCTTATTCGAAACCAAAACCTTTGTAATCCTAGTGTTAACACAAGCCTGAGTGATTTGTAGCTGAAGAATTTGAGTTATCTTTGTGTTTAGTATAATAGTTGTTAGGGTTAATGATTTTAGAGTTTTCTCGGTGATAAAAGGCTTCGATCTTCATAGTGATTGAAAGCTAAGTTTTCGATAGATTGTATCTGTTGTAATATTGAACAATCTTCTATTTCCATTGCCATTTTTGGTTTCATAGTTCAATTGAGATTTAATCCATTTTATATGGATGCTCAACAAGGGATTGGGTGTTAAAAGGGCCAACGACCTCTGGGACTTTGGTTGAAAAATGCTCTGTGTTCAATCTTTAATTTTTACAAGTTTTACTTTCTATCAAGTTGAGATTATTGTATATCTTGTGTTTAATATTGTGTTTTTGGGCTTCTCATTAGTATCAGAGCCTGAATTTACAAAACAAGATAATGGATCTTGAAGAAAGTGTAAGATTTGCTGCATATCTGCAAATTTTTGGAACCGCTGTTAAGCAATAAATTCGTTAGGTAAGATCTTTAATTTTTGTAAAGTTTACTTTCAAAATTAGTGTTTCTTGATTTTTCCCTTGATTTACCATACACCTAGACCCCCTGGAGATTAATCTTTGTCTAAAGGCTCCTACGAAACTTTGGGAATCTGGGATAAATTCAGTACGGGTGTCTATCTGTATGATCCTGCAAAGAGAGATATCTGAAACATAGATTTGTGATCTCTAGTATTGTGTTCTTTATCTATTTTTTGCTCTACATGTTCTTTGACTGTGTTAAAAACTTGTGAAATCTTGTACAACTAAGTGTATTATTGTGATTCGTGATTGATAACTGTCTGAGTTCTTGTTTTGTTGTGCTGTGTCAATCTGACTTCTACTTGTGTGTCATTCTTAATTATAAAATGGCATATGTTAAGTTTGAAATTGCTCAATTTGATGTAAAAAGTGTTAAGTAAAAACCTTATGTTTCATGATAGAACTATAGTTATTAAATATGATTTCATAATAGAGATTATTTCAAAAGCAATATTAAGAATTAGTAAGGTTGCTACCTAATTTAATCCTTCAGATATGGGAATCAAAATAATAAACAAATTTTAAAATTGTTTGAAGATGTTATAAGTTATTACTTTGAATTGAATGTACAGGTATATTAGAGTAAATGAAATATAAAGTTTTGGCGAAAACTCTTGGTTGCATATGAACCAAATTCTTAGTAGCAAGGTGGAGATTGTAAAGGATTTGAAACATGATGCTCCCAAAATTTAGAATTGATAAATTTATGTCTTATATTTTGAAAAATATTTTGATGGTGATAAGTTTAACTAGATGATGGTACTTTGCCTTTTTTGGTCCTTGATCGCTTTCTGGACAGTTCGATATTTTTCTTGGGGCTGCGTCTTATCATTTATTACACTCTGACTGTTGGCTCTTCGTTTTGATGGAGAAAAACCAACCCTCTGTTCTAAGGTTCTGCATCTGTGATGTGCTTTGCTCAAAGATCTCATTCGAGACCAAAACCTTTGTACACAAGTCTGAGTGATTTGTAGTGGAAGAATATGAGTGATCTTTCTATTTAGTATAATTGTTGTTAGGGCTTGGTGATTTTCGAGTGTTCTTGGTAATAAAAGGCTTCAATCTTCAGAGTGCCTGAAAGATAAGTCTTTGATAGATTGTATCTATTCTAATATTAAACAATCTTGTATCTTCGTTGTTATTTCTATTTTCAAAGTGCAATCGAGCTTTAATCCATTTTATATGGATCCTCAACTGGGGCTTAAGTGTTAAATGTGTTATTGAACCACTAGGGCCTTAGCCGAAATTCCTTTATGTTCAATCTTTAATTTCTACAAGTTTTACTTTCTGTCAAGTTGAGATTATTTTTATCTTGTGTTTAATATTGTGTTTCTAGTCATCTCATGTATAATTCTTGTTACAATGTCTATATAAATTCAAAGTAGATTTTTTTTGTGGGAATTGAACTATTATTTAAATTCAGTTGTGCAAGTTAAGTAAATTTCCAACACAATCGTCCCCCTTTAGGCTTTACCCACAAAAGGTGTCATGAAAATATTCTTCGTTTAAAATATCGCAAGTGCACAATTCGTTAACAGGGCACAAATATTCATAGTGAAAATAGACATGATCATAACAGTCACAAATAACATAAACTTGGTAACATAGAATCACAATTAACACATAGAATATATCAAAGAGTCACCATTAACAGAAAATTGATCATAAAAAGTCATTGTATACATTTTAGATCACAATACATTGTTAACACAAACATAGTAAGGTACAGTCACAATTTATACGACAGTAGTCACAACAATCAAAGTTAAGACATATCAGGTCACAAACAGTCACGCTGAGCGCATTAATATAATTTGTTCTAATAACTTGGGTATTTGATTAATATAAGCTGCAGTCAGATAACAACAGGTCACAATGAACGCATTATAGGGCACAAATAATCACAATGAAAATAGACATGGTCATAATAGTCACAAATAACACAAACTTGGTAACATAGAGTAACAATTAACACATAGAATATATCAAAGAGTCACAATTAACAGAAAAATTGGTCATAAAAAGTCATTTTACATTTTAGATCACAAAACATTGTTAACACAAACATAGTAAGATATAGTGACAATTTAGACGAGTCACAGACAATCAAAGTTAAGACATATCAGGTCACAGATAGTCACGTTGAACGCATTAATATAAGTGTTCATATAACTTGGGTATTTGATTAATATAAGTTGTAGTCGGATAACAATCTATCACGACCAGATAACAATAGGTCACAATGAACGCATTATTATAAGGCACAAATATTCACAGTGAAAATAGACATGGTCATAACAATCACAAATAACACAAACTTGGTAACATAGAGTCACAATTAACACATAGAATATATCAAATAGTCACAATTAACAGAAAATTGGTCATAAAAAGTCATTTTTACATTTTAAATCACAAAATATTGTTAATACAAACATAGTAAGATACAACCACAATTTATACGGCAGTAGTGACAGACAGTCAAAGTTAAGACATATCAGGTCACAGACAGTCACACTGAAAACAAACCTGATTATAAACAATAATAACTTACACATAGCTCATTAAAAACATTTAATGTTATAATAGACCTGATGGGTTAACATGGGATGATTGACACGAGAGTGGTCACAGACAGTCAAAGTTAAGACATATCAGGTCACAGACAGTCACACTGAAAACAGACCTGATTATAAACAATAATAACTTACACATGCCTCATTACAAACATTTAATGTTATAATAGATCTGATAGGTTAACATGGGATGATTGACACGAGAGTGATTTTTACCAACAATCTAGAAATTCAAGCTAAAACTCGATTTCATATCATATACTAAGCCCCTATTTGGTATACATTATTTTTTTCATTCTCATTTTTTTACTCATTTTCAACCACACATTCTTCAATAAAATAATATTTTCCATCACATCAATAATTTTTCATTCTTTTTCAATCACACATTCTCTATCAATCTACTATTCCAAAACACATTCTTCCAAAATAATGTGGCTCAAACACACCCTAAAACAATATTTTCCAGTGTAGCTGGATTTAACAACCCGAGACGAGGTCTTAATATCATTCTTCTAAAATGATTTAAGTTTCCCATTTCAAACATTTAATTTCCAAGATTTTTTACTAGGAAGTAAGGTAAAAAAAATGCGGAATATAAGCTTAGGTAGTATCAAATAAGGAATTAACGGCATGAAATGAGCTCAAGATGCAATTTAGATGCATTAAAACCAATCCAATTATTATGAATAGCTACCACCATAATTATTTAAAGGCCTTCCCCAGAAACTCCCAAAAGCTCTCCAAATCAACAATTGCAGTTAGAATGATTGGCCTTTGGGGCACAGGATCCCCAACATGTTCCCCTCTTCTTTGTTTACCATTGTAAAAGGAAATTGTACATCCCAAACATTCATTTGTTTTGATTTAACAAACTTAAACTTCAGCCTAATCTGTAGATAAAGCTTCACTTCAATTTCATAAATCCCAGAATTCTTCTCTGTTAAAGTTCGAAATCTCATCGTTTTCGAGTAAAACCAAGTTTTGTCATTTGAATTGATCAAAGAATCAGTGATTGCAAATCTTTACCTCCCATAAAAAGCCATAACTTCGATTCGATCATAATAAATACTAACGTGCTTGTTAAGGTTTCAAATTGTCAAGGAATGTCAGTATTTGCTTTGGGTATATTCATTTATCTACCAACAAGCCTCAACTTCTCCAAAAGAATAAATTTCAGAATTTTGTTGACTGTATTTGATTTCATTTGTTCATTGTGGACTGCAGTGATTTTGAAGAGATTTTGAAAATCGGGTGTGTAGAGAGACAAAATACTTTTTTTTTTTGGATCGGAGAGACAAAATACATTGTTTGATTGTGGGATGGAGAATGATAAATATCTTTTAAATATGGAATAAATTCCTATTTTGTAGGATCTATTTCAAACTAAATTTTATTCTAATTTAGATTATATTATCACTACATTATATATTATTATATTGTTTTTAGCACCTGATTTTTGAAACTATTTTATAAGATTGCTAGTTATGAAATATGATTTTTATAGTCTAGTAATTATGTATTTTTCCCGTTAGAATTTGATTCCCATTCAATTACATGTTCAAAGGCCCATATAATGCGATGCTTGTCTTCAAGGCCTCATACTTCATAATTTATGCAATTTAGTCCCTTGAATCCATCAATTGTGCAACCAATGTCCTTTTCAAATTCTAACTTGTGGAATTTAATCCCAAAATTATAGATTTCTTTCGATTTTGTCCTTATTCCTTTCCATTTGCTTAGAAACATGGTTCAACATTGAAATAAAAGAAAATCAACCTATATTTAGATATTTGTCCTTCTTCCTTTCCAATTGCTTAGAAACAGGGTTCAACATAGAAACAAAAGAAAATCAACTTAAATTTAGATGACATAAAACTTAGTAATTTGATTCGTATAAGTCCACAAAACGCACTTATCAAAAGAAAAAAGATTTGTATGAACCATGGTATTATTTATAACTTTTCCACTATCAAATCATTAAAAAATATAAACCATAAATTTCTATAATGTGTTTTTTTTGTAAATATTAATCCTATTGCATTCTGGTTTGGAGAATTAATAGCGACAGCCACACAACACGTCGTCGTCAAAAACTTGTAATTCGCTACATCACACCGACAAACAAATGGATTACCAAAGTGGCTCATAATTATGACATGTTTGGCTCCAATTAAATTAATTTTTTTCCTTATCAACTACACATTCTTCAATAAAATAATATTGCACATAAACTTAAAAATTTTCATTCTTTTTCAATCATACATTTTCCTAAAAATTACTATTCAGCTCATTAAAATGTGAAATAATGTGTTTTTCTTTTTTTTTGTAAATATTAGGCCTATTGCATTCTGGTTTGGAGAATTAATAGCGACAGCCACACAACATGTCGTCGTAAAAAACTTGTAATTCGCTACATCACACCTACAAACAAATGGATTACCAAAGTGGCGCATAATTAAGACATGTTTGGTTCCCATTAAATTAAAAAAAAATTCCTTATCAATTACACATTCTTCAATAAAATAATATTACACGTAAACTTAAAAAATTTCATTCTTTTTCAATCATACATTTTCCTAAAAATTACCATTCAGCTCACTAAAATGTGAAATAATGGAGCTCAATCCAGGGCTAATGAGTTGAGGGCATTAAAACTTTAAATACTGAATGGATGGTTATAAGCTCAACTTGGTTTCGCCTTGATTTTCGTAATTTGTCATTTTTATTAAGTAATCATCTCTTTCTATATATTTCATTCTTTTAATTGGTGGTTTGAAAATAGGAATACATAAAAATATTCATAAAATAACTACTAATAACATAAAATAAAAATTCCATATGTATTTATAACCTGTGTGCATTAAATCTGATTGATAATAAAAGTAGTGTTTGTCGTGACAGCAATAATAATATATCTAATTTTGCTAATTTGTAAATACAACTTGATAAATTAATTCTCCGAGAGAAGAAATCAAAGGAAAATTTTGAATATTTAGAGTTTTGGTTCATTGAAGTCTCATAGTGATAATTAGGGATGGGCGCTAGGGATAATCCGATCATCGAATTGATAGTCGAGTTTGAATCGATGTCCTGCTAAAAAATCAAACTCATTTTGGGTTCCAACCCAAATCGAACTAGTCTAGACATGGGACATGTTTGGTTCAGTCAAGTTTAGTTACAAATCACCATGCACAATATCAACATAAAATTCCCCACAAATCCCAGCCTAACACCACAACTTCCTCTCAATCCTCTACCAATCACCACCTCCATCACCATCGATGCAAACAGAAACGTCAAAAGAAGCAATAACGTATCATAAACGTAAAAACTATACTTTTATTGATTTGCTATGTATCTCTACTTGAGTTGCAACTCCAATTTAAATTACGTTAGATGATAGGTTAAATTAAATATGAAATTAAATCATTTAATTTCACTTATCATTTAATATCATATCAACGCCACCTAAATTGAGATTATAATCAAAATAAATAGCATTATTCAATATTATGATAAAGAAGGCTTCATAAACTCACATGGGTCATATAAGGACAATTATTGTTTTGCTTTAAAAACTCCCACATGCCATGGACTATGACAACACGTCCATGTCTTGATTGTAAATGGACAAATGGAAAGAATATATGTGGCACTAGTTGTTTCCATTCATGTCTTACTCATTGTTGAACCTATCAACTTCAAATTCAAAGTATTGTATCCAAAGGGGAAATATCATTTTTGTGGCAAGGTCATCTCTAACAAGTAAAAAAGAGCAAACCGGTCACCAATTTTTCATTACAATTGCAAGTTATTGATCCCAGACTATTTCCAATTGCAAGTTCGCCAATAACAAGTAAAAAGAGCAAACCAGTCAACATAATTTTATTATAGTTGTGCATTCGGTGGCCTTTTTAAAATTCTTGAAATCAATTTGTTATTCTAATAATATGTTGAAAACCTATAAAAAAAATAATTAAATTCCATAAGCCCTAGAGTTTTATGAGATTATATGTTAGTAAAACGTGTTTAAAAGCTTACCATGATGAAAACCAAACATGTTTGACATAATATTTAACCATACATTCTATTGAATTCACAACTTTTATCTAATTTTTAATCATAAATTTCATAAGATCTACCAACTTACCTAAAACCCTACAATTAAAGATTAGTTTTAATAAATAAAGAGGTTGAGTTTAAAATTCAAATTTCAGGTAGTAAATAGGATTATTAATTGTAATTAATAAAAATATAATTAAACCTTATTCTACATAATAACCCCACCCCTATCCCGATTAATCCCAAACCCAGCCCCCCAAAC
>CAIGRP010125776.1:0-15924 GCA_903798385.1 Fraxinus cuspidata | reverse complement strand
CCACCCCCCCCCCCCCGCCCCCCCCACCCCCCCCCCCACCCCTTGCACCCCCCCCCCCCCCCTCTCTCACTCTAATCCACCCTAACTAACCCTTAGGGAGGAGCAGAATCGTCGAAGAAAGTAGATGCACGCAGCAGTTTGCCGCTTTGCGCAGTGGAGCCGAACCGCCGCGTAAAACAGCGCACCACTGCATGAAGCTGCTTCCCCAAGCAGCGACGACGATCTGCTTCCCAATAAATACAAGGTTGAATTCCCAAGATTTTTACTTGAGATTGAGGAATCATTATGGGATCCTCTAAATATGTATTTGATCTTACCCCTGGAGTCAGTAGACAAACCTACTGGTAAACCGCTAGATATCAATTGGACTAGAATTCAATCTTGTGTTTCGGTGGTAGAATTTTTGAAGAAAGATGCTGGTCTAAAAATGCTGGCCAACTAAATGATCATGAAAACTCACTAATTCACTCAAATGATTTATTTACAACTAAATTCAATGGCCATGTCATTGAGTTAGCCAATAAATCTGTTTCTGTTGTTGTAGATTTGACATGTAGCGGTGATTGTTTGTTGTGGATTTGAGGTGAAGATATTATTTATGGTTGTGGATTTGAGTTGAATGTGGTAGTGGTGGTGCATCGAAGGTGATAAAAGTGGTGACCGGTGGTTCCAGCCTGCGATGTGTGCAGATTTGGTCGTGATGACCTTCTGTGACCAAATGTGTGTTTATTGTGATTGGTTGTCGCCAATTCTGTGTTGATTGTGATTTAATCACATACCGTCATATTTAAGATTCAGTGGTCAAAAGACAGACATACTGAAAATTATAGGTAGAGTGGAGTGGGGTAGGTCCGTCGGGTAGGATATTATTAATTGATATATTATTAATTTGGAAGATGTGGAGGTGGAGTGGGGTGCTAATAATTGGGTGGGGATAATTAATTCCTATTAATTATATATTATATATATTATTAATTGGAATTAATACCTGGATTTTGAAATAATTTGATAATTTTTTTAGTTTTGAAATGTAATTCTTATATGTAGAAGTTATGTATTGTTCTCTATTATAATCCAATTCTCTGCCAATCCAAACTTAAACCTTGAAATTATTATTATTATTGTTAAATGTTATTAGAGTAAATAGAGAAAAATAACACTAGCCATCCAACTTAAATGTTTGTTCCATGTTGGTCAAATAATTTCAATTTGTTTTAATTTGATGACTAGACATTTATTTTTGTTGCAATTTAACAACCCCACTTATAATTTTGTTTCAATCGAACCATTTCATATATAATATGACTATAATTGACCTAGGGATGACGAAAGGCCAAACAGCTCGAGGGCTAGGCTCGACTCGTTCCATCTCGATCCTTCGACGCCCAAGCTCCTTTTTTGAAATGAGCTCGATGTGGCCCTCAAGTCAATTCGTGGCTGGTGGGCCAACTATGATCTTTTCCCAAACGGGCATAATTTTGACTGTTTGACCAAAAATACAATTTTCAATTTTTTTTTTTTTTTTAAAAAACAATCATAATTTTTTTTTATATAAACTCTCACTTCACTATTTATTTATTTATTTATAAATCTCCACCTTCTCAGTTTACAATTATTATAATCTCCATAGTAGATTTTTTATTGTGCAAACTAAAACTTTTAGTCTCTAAATTTACTTATTTAAATTATTATTGTTCGATTCTAGTATAAATTCTAGCCATTTCCTCCATACATTATTCCAAGATTTATGCTGTGTGTACACTTACTTTGGTGTAGACTAAGGATGACAGCCCCCTCACAAGGGGTGGGGCCCACAATTATTTTTATAATCAGACCCTTTTGCCACCGCTATAGTAATGCCTAATTATTGGTTTGAACAAATTAATTGTTGTAACAAGGTGTCATCTATTTGGAATAAAAGCTCTGTTAGGTGTACACCTTGGCTAAGAACCCCCTCACACGGGGTGGGGCCCTTGATTATCCAAACATTTCGGACGTTCTTCTTCTTTGTAACTTTATAGAGTCCAATCTTTCAAGTTATCTATTTCAATATCATACACAAACAATAAATGACTTGACAGGTAAAGATTGGGCCCATCATCCACTTGTTGGTAGGTTGAATAGTCTAAATGGGCCCTAGAGGGCTTGAGCTCACATAAACTACACTCCACAAAATACTGATCCAAATCACATGGCTGAATTATAGATAACATAATTGTGGAGATTAAGAGTTTTCTTTCCAAAAAATTCCAATCTCCTGAAATAATGAATGTATTTATTGAATTGTAGGGAATTTGAGTTGGGGTAGGATCGAATGGATAAGCAAGAGCATATAGAGGAGAGCCTGCTGAAGAAAGAATACTACGAGAACTGCCCGGGATGTAAGGTGGATCGGAAAAAAGAAATGCAGCACGGTTTGCCCATCAAGCAATTCCTTATGTTATGGATAATTGTGCTTTCCTCAGGTAAAATAGATTGATTTTTTTGGTTGCATTTTCTTTTCATTATATTTCTTCATCCTAAGAACATATAATTATTTAGGGGACATTGGTGATGAATCCTGAAATATTATTGGAAAAGAAATTTCGACACTGACTTTTCAGAAGAAAGAAAAAAGAACCAAGATAAATATTTTTCTCTATTGCCATACTCTGCTTTGTTACTTTCACTCTTGTTTTGATCATTTTTATTATTGAACATAGGAGGGATTTTTTGGTCTTCCACCTAGACCCATTTTTGGTTGTTGGAGTACCCCCTACCTTGTTTACACCATTATTCTTTCACAAATGGAAGTCATCTTACACTACAACGAAACAACATAATCTTTAAAAACATCAAATAAATAAGGATAAACAATTATCATGAATTTGCTGTTTCTCAATCAAGACAACATCAATGAATTATGTGGCAGAGTAAGCTCATTTAAATAAGTATTTTAACTGGCTGACTATATGTAGCATATCTTTTCTGGATCACATTAATATTTTTTTGTGCTCAGATAAAAAGACCTCCAATGAATACAGTATACTTCATATGTTTCAAAAGGGATTGGAAACATGATTTCTTAGTTCTTCGTTTTCTTCAAGAGTTTAGAGGGGGGAAAAAAAGGAAACTTACGCTTATCACATATTATTAACCATAAACAAAGAGAACCGACCATTGAGATTGCTGTTTGCAAATAACTATATTCATGAAATTTAATGCTAAAATGGAATATCCACTTACTGGATGTTGTTAGGTAATCAACCTTGACCCTTTTTCCATATAATATTATATTTAATCATTCGGTTAGAATATAAAATTTATAACATTCGTGAACAAATCAAGAATAAATTTTGAAGACAAGTTAGAAATAAATGGAGAGAGAGTATCTTCCACTTAAAATGTTGATAAGTACCCTTTTTAAAAGTCTTTCAATTGACTAATGGTCCTTTGAAAACCTACAAGTGCTCAAGATCGTGATCAAATAATATAATTCTGAATAGAGTGTCGAATCCACGAGAACTATATGTTTGATCGAGTTAAAATCAATTGCAACTTTAATTAAATAGCAAAAAAATCAAAATATGTTTTTCAAATATGTGAGATGCATTGCTAAGATGTCTAATCCCCTTTGTTATTCCATTTTTAGTGTACCAATTAAAGTGACAATTTGAAATTATTCGTGTTGGTCAATGTCCATAATTTAATTAAAAGCCTCTCTCGGTAGCGATCAAATTTATACCCCTCATCCGACCGTTCCATCTCTTGATGAAAGATGTAAGTATGATAATGCGTTAACAAGTGTTAAAACACCTATTGAAACCTCTTAAAGCATATATGTGTATCTCCGTCATCTATCGAACCTTACAATGTTTATTATATTGTGCTTAACTCTATTGTCTCTCTTGATAACAATAAAATTCACTAACAATTCAATTGGTGATTAAGCAATTAAAAGAACAATAAAAATAATAATAAACATCCACAAATCAAATCAAATTAAAGTCAAATTAATTAATTAAAAACTAAAAATATCATAATAAGGGTTTATTTCATCCTAACAATGTATAAAACTAGCCTAACAAATTAAAATTACAAAAAATCATATTTAAGTTAAAAGACATAACCCGAATTTTTGATAAAATGAGAAGATGAATCTTGAAATCTTGAATCTTATCAATGATTTCTTGATGAATCTCCACTTGCGCCTTCTGTTCTTTGTCCAAAAATCAAGTTTGAATCTCCACTTGATTGAATTCTTGCAAGTCCCCTTCAATTTCTCACAAAAACTATGAATTTTCTTCATTTGATGATAATAATTGATGTGTATTGGAGTATAATATTTATATAAGCCATCTCTTATATGTATTCTTCTGTTAGGTATTTGTAGGAGTAGATAATTGGTTGAAAATCACGTTCAAATTGGCTTCCAAAGAGTTCTAATCGATTAAGGAAAGAAGTCTTCGCGCGCGGATTTTTTTGTCTGTGCACAGCAGTCAGTACTTTGGTTATATCTTTATCTCCCGATGTCCAATTGAGGTGATTCAAAGTGCTTTGGAAAGCTAACTTAAAGGGCTGCAATTGTTTTCAAATATAATTTTACTAATTCGGACTTTTACATTGTCAAATATGGGTCTCAATTTTCGACTAAAAATCTGGAATATAACTTATGCGATTGGAAATTAATTTTGATAATATTTCATTCCTTTTTGAGTTCTAATTCCATCCAATTGTCTCCTAACAATCTTTAAAGTATCGTCTTGTGGTCCGAATCAACTATTGAATATTTACAACTTGGTCCTCAAACTTTGGATTTGGTCCTTTTTCCTTGATTATATTTTGATAACATAAAATACAACAATTTATGATATATTTTGTTAAAAGAATTATCAAATATCAATTTTTTAGGCCTCGAATAAGTGTATAAAATACACTTATGAACTAATATTTGTGAATTAGTAATTCAATTTAATTTTTAGTTACACAAAAGTCTTAGTGTCACAAGTTACATTTTATCATTTTCCATCACTAAGTTTTCTTCCTTCTTTATATAATGTAAATTTATGATAGTCATAGTCTAAGTCAATATATGCAACTATTATGGAATTGTATGATTGTTCTACTGTTTTTTTCATGGACCTTGTGTTATTCAACTTCTATGAGCAAGAGTGATTATTGACACTCATTTTCCATCTTAGTTGTTCGTACTCATTTTTTTTTTTTCCCTTTTCTGTTCTTTCAACTTTACAGCTTTGACAATATCAGCCCTCTTTCCATTCATTTATTTTATGGTAAGTACTGAAATCTTTGGGAGTTGCATTATGAGGACTAACAGTATGGCTTTAGAGCTGTCTGTTTGAAATATCTGCATGTTAAAGCAATACCTAATTCCGACCCTCCCAACTTGTCCTCATTAGTAACAAGGTCTTTTATGCATGTCGTAATTCAAAGATTGTATATTTCCAATCTTGATCATTCTCTATCTTTCGAGTTGTATAATTGAGTAGGCTTTTCTCTGTATTGTTATCTCGTTGATGAAGTAAATTTTGGTCAACAAGAAATATTGCTAAAAGTATGAAGCAAAGATTTGTTGGTAGGTTTCTATGCTTGTTTTTTTTATTTTCATTGGTATTACAATGTAAATTTTTGTTGCAGGTAAGGGATTTTCACATTGCAAAAAGAGAAGAGGACATTGGTTTCTATGCTGGTTTTATAGGTAGATTTATTTATTTCCATATTCTGTGATGTTGTTAATGTGTCGACTTATCAATTTTTTTCATACTCGAATGAGACTTAAATTCATGTAGGGGCCTCCTATATGCTTGGAAGAGCTTTGACATCTATTATGTGGGGAATCATTGCCGACAGATATGGTCGAAAACCTGTGATAATTATAGGCACTGCCTCAGTGTCAGTGATCACTTTCTTTTGTCTCTCTTTTAAATGTTTATTTTGGAGGTCACAGGACTTATTGGGGATCAATTTTGTTCTAATAATTTGTGAGTTATTCACTTTCAGAGTTGTTTTCAACACTCTCTTTGGGCTTAGTACAAACTTTTGGATGGCCATTTCCATGAGGTTTCTTCTTGGGACTTTGCATGGTTTACTAGGACCAATAAAGGTATTCTTTTTTCTAATGAAATCATTTTGAAAGCATGTTGAATAAGATGCAAAATGTAATACTTTTGCAAAAAACATTTCATTGGTAGTAACTTATTTACGTTTAGTTTTTATTTTATTTTCTTTTTTTGGATTTGGAATATTAAACTTTTAGCTTTTCTCGATTATCAGGCATATGCATGTGAAGTAGTTAACGAAGAATACCAAGCTCTTGGACTATCAGCGGTAAGCATTTGTATTGGTAGTAACTTGTTTATTTGATACTCTATACTGTTCAATAATTGTAAAGAATTCTGCTATTAGGAAGGGACTAACTAATGGAACTAGGCTAGAGGAATGCCAAATCTGCGCAAAAAGCTATTTATCTATCTCTTTCCCTCAAAATTTGCGTGGATTAAAAATCTTGATGTTTAGATGGCTTTCATAATTCTTAACAGCTCAGATTCCTCACTGACTTAAGCATCCACTGGTAAAAAAGGCACAATAACATTTTTTCTTTTATATCCTTCCTCGTAATGCTACATTCCCTTCATTCTGTCTACTATAAAATAACTCGTGCCACGTCAATAAACATGACATGGTTTAATAACCATCTTCTAGCTATCTGCAGTCAATCAATTTGTAAATATTGCCCTCACCTTTTTGTTTCATGCACCAGTTGTTAGATCTGTTTCCTCATCATGCTCCTTATTTGGACTTGACTGGACTGGACTATCTGATATTACTGAAACCTACTATCACTTCTACTTCTACTTATTTTCCACTTCACAATAGTTTTCATTTCTGTTCAGTTGCTCGGCTAACTATCCTGAGACTTAGGCCCCCAAATACGCCTTTCCAGGTTGATATTAGAGATTTTTTTATTCCATCATCTTTTCAATCTATGGTTCAACTTATATGATAAAAAAAGATGCAAATTCTTGAGTTTTTTTTTTTAACTTCACATTTTGACGTGATACAAAATAGGGAAATCACCTATTTTGATTAAATAAGATCAGAGTCAGCAACATATGTCAATTTGCTATTAATAGTTCACAAGTAATCATTATGCATTTTAGGTAGATACTTCTAGCCGATGAATCCTCCCAATAAAGCATGTTAATAACACCCTTCCAGATGAATCATCGCGACAAAGAAAGAAAGCGTAAGGTCAGCAAACATGACAGGTCAAACTGTAGTACTTCATCTTTTTGCATCTTTGAACCAATTCCAAAAGTTATATTTGCAATGCACCTGTAAACTGTGCCTCCAATTCCTTTGAGAAGCTCCTCTCTATTCTAACAAAATAGAATACTACGATTATCACCTTTATTAGAAAGTTTATTCCTAGTGAGTTTGCTTAAGATGTTAATCTTCCAACCCCCTCAGTTCAGATTGCAGTTATAAAATCACCTTAATCTTTCATAGATTGTCTTCAATATATATTGCAATACCATGCTCTTTACGTCCTTTATTTCTAGGTTATGTCACATAGCAGGTTCTGAGAATTAAATTTTTTTATTTCAGGTTAGTACAGCATGGGGAACGGGGTTAATTGTTGGGCCAGCTTTAGGTGGATTCCTCGCTCAGGTACTTATATATATGAGCTGACAGTTATATGAACTCCATATATAATCAAGGTTATTGGTTAAATTAGCAACAAAACCTATAATCCAGATAGCCTATTTTGCACCATATCCAGTGGTCAATATTAATTCTTTTCCTGATTTGCATTGTAACTAGTGGTCATCACAGTTTTATTCCATTTCTTTTATCTTTTTAATCCATGGTTAAAAAAATTGGAGCTCATTAATCTAGCAAGATATAAATTCTATATAAAGAGATATAAAGAAGAAAGCCATGAACATCAAACCTTTCAAATTTTTTCATGTTTACCCAAACCTTTGATTTGTGGCAGAGTTGGTTCCAAACTTTCAAACTTACACGACGGAAGGACCTCTGAATAGTTTCCATCCAAAAATTCGTTAGTTGTGCAAAAGTCAAGGGTAAAATCTGCAAAAAGTTGAAAGGTTTGGGACCGCCACCGCAATTATCCATAAATTTAATTTATTTTATGTAATTGAACATAAAGGGAAAAAGTGAGAATATACTTTTCTAAGACTTTAGTTCCACTTTTGATACACAATATTGGACGACATTGCACAGACAAGATTTTTTAACTCCTTTTATTAATCTTGTCTAATGTTGTCCATTCTGATATATCAAACATTTCTTAGGATTACTCTAGAACATTGGTTTAAAGTAGGGCTAGGCATCCTAAAAAATAGGAGTTAATTGTCTTTTGGTTTTCAAAGAGATTCAAACAGAAACATTAACTTACCTTCCTTATAACTTTTGGCTTTTTCTCTTTTCTTAATTTCTCTATTTGTATCAAGCCTGCAGAGAAATTTCCTGCTGTATTTTCGTCGGGTTCTATATTTGGAAGGTAATTTTCTCCTTGCATCACCTTTTTGCATAATTATCTTCATTTTCTGGTATTCATATCTCTTACACATGAACCTTTCTGCAGATTCCCATACTTCTTACCATGCCTGGCTATATCACTCTTTGCATTGATTGTGGCTATTGCCTGTGTTTGGATCCCGGTATGTTGCTTACCCTTGCTCTGCTTGTCTCCATTTTAGACATGTCATTCAATTTAACATCATTATATCATATTCATTTTACATGTTTATTGTTTTTGTCTTTGTTTTTGTTGTTTTTTTCTTGTGTAGTCAATTTTTTTTCCCACAAGAATCACACACACACTTTTTATCTTTTGAAAAAAATCTTATCACCAACCTTTTCAAATTCCTTTCCGCACATAATTTTGCATGAATATTTGATCTAAATTCCAAGAAATGCAGGAAACTTTGCACACACACAACTCGGAGAGGATAAAATCTCAAGTTTCATTCGATGCTCTGGAGTGTGCATCTCCAGGGTCTAGTGATAGAGCGGACATGAAGGAAGGAAGTGTAACAACTTCTAAAGAAAGCCTCTTCAAGAACTGGCCCCTGATGTCATCCATCATAGTATACTGTGTTTTCTCTCTTCATGATATGGCTTACACCGAGGTAAAGTAAATATCTCAGTCCAGTTGTCTAAATTTGCTTTCATGCTGGTCTGCATCTTTATATTGATTACTGATCAGTTCAAATGAATCTGTAATGTGATAGCATTTAATAGTTCATTGGTCATTATGGTCCCTTCTAACTCACCGTGAAGTAAAGATTCATTGCTTCAACTAAATAGGAACATATGTTTCTGACCTTTGCATGTGCACATACTAGGCTGTCTTTTTTATTTTGTTTTATTTTTTGCTTTTCTGTTTCCAAGTTATTTTCATTCATGCAAGACAGAGTGCATTTATGGAAAGAATAGTGTCATGGGGACATGAACTGTAATGTGCATGATTAAACACTATTAATATATTTTCTTTAAGCCCACTGATATTTGTTTTCATATAAGCTTAATTCCCTTGCTTTCTTCCATAATACTAATTTTGTTGAAAACAAATTTTAAATGATATAAATATAGTATCATAGCAAGCAAAGGTCCTGTATTCATATCTCGCCACCACATATTTATTGAAATTGTGCACCTGTCCAGCTATGATGGGAAAAAATAAATCTCACCTACCTTTAACTGCTTAAACTTTTAAATCAAATGGTTCAACAAAATTTTACTTAATTTTCCTTGAGATCCATAATAATTTATTAAGATAATACTTGTTAGAATACATCTTTCTCCTGAAAATTTGTACCATCATGGAGGACTTCAGGATAAATGATGATTTTTTACTTTCCAATTTTCTGAATTTAAAGTAGACGTATATTCAATTTACACACTATTTTTAGGCCATGTGAAATGTCAAATTCTGGAAAAAGGAAGTATAAATGGATTACACAATAACAACTCAGAATATCAAAAGGAAATAAGTGGTAAAAAATAATCACATAATTTCATCCATGTAGAGATGACATGTCAAATTCTGTAATAGTGTCTTACGTTGGACTTTATGTTTAAGCTTCCAACTAAGTGGTACTATATCACAAATCATGCAATGCTGTGTTATTTTGTCTGTTAACCCTATTTGTGTTAAAGGTCCTCTCATGACTGTCCTATTTGCTTCAACAGATATTCTCATTGTGGGCAGAGAGTCCCAAAAGGCTTGGAGGGTTAAGTTATTCAACTCAGGATGTTGGTGTAGTTCTTGCAATCTCAGGTTCAATTTCTATTAGATGTAGCACAGCTTGCTAGACATTTTTAGCATTGATTATGCTGTTTTTTGGTCCCTTGTTCTTTAGGATCAGTAAACATACTTTAAATGATGGAGACATCATGATCCAAGATAACAGATTAATAAAAAGGAAAATTGTGTTGCAAATATCAAATATTTTCACGGATTAGCACAATATATGGTGGTGTAGGCTTCATAAGAAGATTTCATTAACATGCTGTCTAAATCTACCAAGTTGATAACACTCTATAACTCCCTATCATTTCTAACTATTGTTTGATTTATATTTGTTATCTTGGAGTTGATGATGATGCAATTTTTTATTATTACACAATATGTGGTATATGTTAACAGGTATTATGGATCTCACAGGAACCTGAAGAATAACTTATTCTTCAATCTCCCTTACGTTTAATATTAATTTTCAATGTTGTATTCTTTGAGATCAGTCCATTCTGGCTGATGAATGTAGAACTGGAAAGTATTTTTTCTCTTTGAGCAGAGAAAAAAGTATAGGTTTATGATCTTTCTAGGTATTTTTCTTCTTCTTCTTCTTCTTCTTCTTCTTCTTCTTCTTCTTCTTCTTCTTCTTCTTCTCTTTTTTCCCCCATTATTTGGATATATATGTCTCTTGTTATATCAGGGCAAGTGAGAAAATGGACTCTGGAGACCTAAATTCCAGTTTGATTGTAGAAAACTCTAGCATCCTAGATTGATGAATAACACAAAATATTAAATAGATGTCTGTGATAATATTGAAAGGTTTCAGCGAAGGGAACTGCTGGAATAAATATGGTATGAAATGCAAACTAAATATGCTGAGGATATAGTCAAATAGAGATTCGAAGTTAAAAAGGAAAATGAATTAATAAACAAATTAGTCATACCCTCTTCAAGTGTTAAGATTCGTGATTCAACCTCAGTTTAATTCCACTCATATCTGTTAAATGGACAATGTGCATCGGAGATTCAAATTACTGATGTTCCACAATCAATTAAATTGTTTTGTTGAGATGATTGCAATTTCCCTAATCTCTTTAACTAATGCTTATACAACTCTAAGAACCTATAATACTATGTTATATGAGTATTAAAATCATGTGAAAGTTTTGGACATTCAAGACTGACCTTTTCTGATCTTCCTATGTAATTTTACTTAATTTGGTCAAGCTGAACTAAAATATCCAAGTATAAAATATTCGTGTTCTCAAGAAAATGCTTTAGTTTCATGTATCTCTAACTATTAAGACGATTCTCTGGTTTGCTTACAGCCTGTTGACTTTCAGGTTTAGGCCTTTTAGTCTTCCAATCTTCCTTATATCCACTTGTGGAGAAGATTATTGGACCTATCTTGGTTTCACGAATTGCTGGAGTAAGTTATAGAACCTCGGTAGAGATATTAAATCGAGTATAGGCAATCTGTTTTTTTGATAGATGTAACAACCAACGCTAATTGCTAATTTGACTAATGTGGTGTAATTTTATACTGCGTGCAGATTCTGTCAATACCATTATTAACAAGTTACCACTATATAGCCATGCTATCTGGTATTACCCTGTCAATAGTATTAAATATTGCATCTCTGCTGAAGAACATCCTATCTGTAAGTAGTTTGTTGATTTCAACATTTTATGGGACAACATTCTCGAATTCAGTTTGAACATGGAGATAAATGTTTACTAGTATTTATATACATCAATGTGCAGTCATTATTTTTTCAGTTCTTCTAATCGTGCTTCCATTTTTATTTTCTTATGAGAAGCCCTAAATCTAAATATAGAAATCTTCTTATGTTATTTCGTTAACTCCTTAGATATGTGAACTTGGTTGTTTTTATGCATTTGTTGAAGTCCAACGTGAGTTGCATCTTAGAAAGATTAACAGAATTGGCTAAGAGTAAATGGTATCTGGCAAAGTGCAAAGAAAACTCACGATGATAAGGTCATGAATGTTCATCATTTTGGTTTTTATTCGAACTACTTGTTTTGTAGGTCCTACTAAATTTATTATATGAAAGATTTTCAACATACTTATTTTAGGAAAAGTGTTAAGTGTAATTTTATAGGTTTTTTAGGATTTTTTATTACATCTTTAGATGTTTTCCTACTTAAATTAGGTTACGTGAACCCTGTATAAAGAGGGTCTATGCATAATAATACTTTGACCTTGAATGCTACTGTCTTTTTTCTTGCATTTGTCTGATTCCTCTCCCCTTTGTATCTCCCCTTCTTCTCTTTCTCTTTCTCTTTCTCTGTCTCTTTATCTTTATCTTCTTCTTCCCCTTTGCCCTTCTATTACAAGTCTCGTTCTTTTTCGTTCCATCCTACGTCAACTCAGTATCGGAACAAGTTATTTTCCTTTGATCAAGCAAGTTTCGACATGCATAGAAGAATTTAATCCAGCAGTCATCAAAATCCACACCCAAATGCAATCAACCTAGCCCATTAATTAGCCAATGCCATCCCCAACAACCATAGAACATTGAACCACAAGCCTAAACCAACGTAAGTCTATAACACCAGTCCTTCAATACTTGGCAGCAGCAACTGAAGGGAACGAATTAGTATGCAAGAGAATTTTGTTACCTGCTTTAGTTTTAGTTTAGTAAAATGTACAAGAAAATTTTCTTTTTCGTTCACAACGAAACTGCTCATCGGTGGTGCAAAATCTTTGATTTAGGGTGTTATAGAGTTTGTTTCCTTTCATTATTCTCAGTTCATAAAGAAAATAAAAACACAAATTGCAGGTGCCTTTTCTTTGTTTAATGCCACCCAATTCCAATTCCAATTCCAATTCCCTCAAAGTAGTCCGGGCCCATATACTTACCCAACCTACAAAACATATACCCAGCCATACCTAATTACAACCTACTCAACACATGTCCACACACTAAAACCTTAACCCATATAGTCACAGCCAAATGCAACATATTAACTAGTTGATTTAGCCCGACATAAACCAGCCCCCTTATTCAAACAAACCAAATACCAAGCCCAACATCGAATCTAGTTCTCCCTAGTGCAGTTCAAAGATTTCTTCTTCTTCCAACATAGTCTAAATAATAATCTGAAATGTTGTGGCATGCCTATAAAAAGTTGTGATAAAAAGCTTCTTCAACCTCCGTGGTCTCTTGATGAACTCTTTGCGAACTTGTTTAACTCCTAAACGAGATCCATGTCCATGCTTACGGCTTTCCTTCCATTATTGAAGGCATTGGTCTTAGTTGAGATATTAAAGCATCCAAATGTTGCTATAAAAGTGGCAGTTGCTTCTTGCGTAAGTGAATAATCACAATTATTGAACCGTATGCCCCATATGGTGATGAGAAAATGTGAATATCTTTTAATTAATTGTATCACCTCTTTGAGTGGAGGGGTGATCCAAGAGCAGCATGGGCTTTTCAGCTTCTTGCACTTCCTTTCATTCCATCCGCCTTTTGTGGACTTAAAAGTCTCTGCTGGGATAAAACCCCTTATGATGCCTTCGAGAGGGCAAATACCTTCTTTTCTACCTTCTTTTCAGGACAGAAGGAGATGAGTTTCTCATGCACTATAGATAAAATCGATCGAGTAGTCTCAGTTGGAAATGTAATTGGTCTTTCATTGAATCATACTTTCCTAATGCTCCATTTGGGAATCTCTTCTTTTTTTTGGTGGAAAGAAATACATTGAATATTCCTTCTATTTTTCGCCGAATTCACCAATGGGCCTTCCATTTCTGTTTCGGAGATCGACCTAAAAAGTCGTATTCTTGCCATGATAGAATGCCTCTCTAATATCTTTCAAAATCTAAATTGATTTGTTTCTACTAATAAGCTCCAATTGCATTATAGGAATTTATTTTTTTTTTTTTTATCAAAGAATATAAAGGGCAATGACTAAACCGGCAGAAGTTGACATTTAGGATAAACAAAAGGCATTTCGGACAAATATGATAGAAAGATTCCCCTATCATTAGATGAGAAAGGCATCTTTACACTTTTGTCCAATTAAATCAACAAATTGTATGCTAAGTGGGGCATGATATTTGAAACTATGGCCAATGTGAGGTACTCCGTGATCATGTTGGATCTAGAATGTGAACAAATAATATTTTACATGTTCCAAGATTTTCTTACAATCCTAAGAGATTAATTCAGAGAATATCGTCAAATTCATGGAGATAATTATGATCTTTAAATTGGAAGAAAGCAATAATCTCTCTCTATAATTGCTTAGCCTTCTTTTAGTTAGTGTGAGAAAGAACAATGATGAGGTTCTTCCTATTGCAATGAATTTGGCAGAGACGCTATATGGGAAAAGAGCAGTCAAGATGATGGAGATAGAGTTGGAATTTAAAAAGGATTTTAAAGTAGAGTTCCATATTAAGCCCTTGTTTGATTCCCTTTTTTCTAAAATATATTTTTCTTTCTCGTCTTTTCAATAAAATAATATTACACACAAATTCAAAACTTTTCTTTATTTTTTAACCACACATTCTCTATCAATCTACTATTCAAAAATGCATTCTACACCAAAAATGGTCAAACACGCCCTAAATATATTTATTTAGATTAGATTAGATTAGATTGATTCTAATATTGCGATAAGATTTCTAGTTTATTAGAAGTTCATTTGATTTCAGCTTCTTGTTAGATTCTTTACTCTATATATAGAGGGCTTATTTATTAGAATAGGCACCCTTAAAATACATGAATAAATTAATTTCCTTTTTGCCTTAATTTCTTTCTCTCGTTGGATCCCCAATCTTTTCTTGTTCCTTTTTTTGTTCGTTGTCAAATTATTACGTTCTTGTGTAACAAGATCAAACCTTACATGAAGCAAACTATAAAATCGATGGAATTTTGTTTATATGATTATAGTGAAATTGTCTCCTTTTTGTGTAAGACTAATGGTACTATTGATGGAATAGAAATATCATATATGGAGATAAGTTGGTTGTTGAGAGGAGTTCAGCTAGTGTCTCCCCACTTAAACTCTCTAAAAACTAAAGATGTTGGTTAAATATTGGGCTCCAATCAACCACAAACCGGGCTCAGTCTCCAACAAATCGACGCCCAAGCAATCACAAACCAAATCCTAAACTAAAACCCCAAACCCGGTTGCTTCGAGGTGCCCACGAAGGGCTGAATATGAATGTTATTGGTAGCCAAAAAATCAGCCACAAAGGCTAAGAGAGGGAAGGAAGAAGATGGCACAAAACCAAGGTAAGCTCATTCTTCTCTTCTCTCTCAAAAACTCACGGCTATATCAATATAGACTCACACCAAATAACACAAATAGTAATGGGTAGTATATATAAGCCAAAGGGGTGGGCTTTAGGTTAAGGTAAGTAATGCCCAAGTAGGTAACAATAAATGGGATGTCAACCCTAAAGCCGTCCATGGGTAATGGGCCGGGACATGAGTAACGCTTCACAATTAGGTTACTTCAAATGGCTCGAAAAAGTTGTAGGAATAGTTTGTTCGATTGTGGTGTCGACTTTTTCACTTCACTTATCGGCCGATGCCTATGAAGTATAATCCAACAAAACCAGTTTAACATCATTGCCCTGGATTTATTGGGTATCAAAATTCAACAAATCTCCACCTTAATTCCCA
>CAIGRP010125769.1:0-14008 GCA_903798385.1 Fraxinus cuspidata | reverse complement strand
TGTACGGACAAAAAACTAGTAATTAAAAAATATTTATAAGTAAAGTATTACTTGTACGATAAGAAAAATGACGTTATAATAAAAAATTACTTGTAAGAAAAAAAAATCATTTTATGTAAAAAATCATTAAAAAATAAAAATACCTCTAATAAGACAAAAAAATACTTATAAAATGTAAAAAGTTACTTGTAAGTAAAAAAAATCACTTAAAAGTTATTTAAAAGTAAAAAATTAACTTATAATTGTAACTTTATTTATAAGTAAAAAAATATTAACTTAAGATTTTAAGTAACATTTAAATATATTTAATTTTTTAAATTAAATATTAACTTATATGTAAAAAAAATTAGCTATAAGTAAAATATCACTTATGAGTAAAAAATATTTTATATAAAAAAAAATTTACTAAAGGACATGTACGTAATTTTATTATTTTAAAAAAATTTTAGAACATGTGGATAATAAACTCTCAAATATAGATTGGACAATTTTAAAAATGACTACTAAAACCAATTAAAATTGATCTGCTTATAAACGCTCATAACCGATACTTTAAAAAATGCTTATAACAAGTACAACGAAAATCCCAAGCAGGCCCTAAATGTTCTTTCAGTGCACATTTATCAACAGTTTAAAACCTCCAATTACATATTTTTTAAAGGTTTGGGGACTTTCGATACAAATTATCCTTTTTTAGTTATTAAACGTTAAAGACCATTTTACATTTTTCAAAAGTGGTCAAATTATGGTCAAACGTTGACTTTTGGTCAATTTTCGATTTTATCGATGAAAACCATTCATTAGTCCTTCCACTGCACAAGTTTGAAAGGTTTGGGATCATCACCAGTATAAACTAGACGTTAAGATAAAACCTACAAAAAATTGAAAAATATAGGATCGATGCGGCAAGTTCAAATCCAATTTAATAAGGTTTGAAGATCTCCACAATAGAATACAAGATCCTTATTTATGATTTGTCTTAAAAAAAGTTTTTTCCTTTTAAAAATAATATTGGACAGTCTTAAAAATAGTAAAAGTTATTTTTACAGCAAAAAGGAAGTATTATCAAAATAACTTATTTACTTTCTTACTTGAACTTGACTTACGAGATGATTAAATGGAATAATTAAGACTATTAAAGGGATCTTTATTTAAAATATAGGAAATTATAAAATTAATAACCAATAAAATAAAATAAATCATTAATTATAAAAAACAAAAAACGTAGGCAAAGTTACTGTTGGGTTGTGTGTTCACATAGTATAGTTTTGCAGATATAAAAAATAACAATCTTCTTATATTAAATAATTTTTTTTATTTTATGTATTGTATTTATTTATTATTGAGTATGGGAATTAAAGTACATATGATCACTTGTGATGATATAAGTTGAGTACTTGCATTGAGAAGTACAGTGTGGCATAACTGATATTTTGATCATAAATAATTTGTTTACTACCAATGTATAAGAGTTGACATGTACCGGAAGGTCGTAGTGTTGTCTGATTCACTATTCGGATTTGTGATTTGTCATTCACAAAATAGTTAAATGTGACATTAGTACATTTGGAGTATATTGAAGAGATCAAGGCGTCGAGTTTAATTCTATGGCATGATCGTGCAGAGAATTAAATTCCACTTGACCGCTATGTATTTAATCTAAATCCCTTAACAGAATTATGTATATATTTTCATGATTTTAATAGTTCTTCGATTCATCACTGTGTGAGATCAATTTGATTGATCAAATATCTCGATGAATTGAGAACTTGATAATGAGTAAAGTAGAGAACATGAATTCGTGTCGGGAATCATCGCCTTAAAAAATAAGTAGAGTAATTACTTAAATATTTTCTATTGAACGGTTAAAATCAAGCTCAATGTTTAGCGGCCGCTAAATTTCATCATTTGTGATTTGTTCACAAGACCGTTGAAGAAATCTGTACTTAAGTTAGTGAGAATATTTAAATGAGCAAAACGTTAATTTGTGCTCGTACTTAATTATCGAATTTCGGACGAAGATAAAATACATATACGGCAGGTCAGATGAAAATATTACAATTTTATTGGCTTCTGTGATCTTATACATTCCGAGAGTTCAGTTTTTTGGTCAACTAATAATTAGATTGGGTGATTTATGGTTAACAATACATGATCTAATTATTGGAGTTTGTATAATATATGCCTGATTAGGTCCCCATGGTAGCTCTATAAAGTAATTGAAGTTAATTATGGTAATTATAATAGTTTTGGACTTAACTGTAATTAAAATAAAGTTTTCTTACTCGTAATTATTATAAAAGTTGTAAATTTAATTATAATTGTAATTGAAGTTTCATGACTACACATGTAATAAAATGTAAACTATTGAATTTGAACTTTAATTAAAACTCCTATTTGAATTTTAATTAAGACTCTGATTTGATATTTGAATTATTATTTTACATGGATTTGAACATCTTTATCGTTATAAATAAAGACTAGATGAACATAAAAAAAAATTAACAACAATCATAATACATAATTCCATAATGTTCAAATTTGAAAAGAGAGAAAAAGTGAGAAAAATCATATTTTCTTATTGTCCAAAATTAGTTTTTTATTTAATTAAAAGAAGATGCCCACCCACCGGTGTAGGCTTTGGAAAATACCATAGAGGACTTGGAGGTTTGAAGTATCAAGTTCTTACAATTAAAAATTGGAAACTCGTGATCCAAAAAGTTAGAAGTTCGTGATTTAGAATTAATTAAAGAATTAATCATTGAATTTAGGTAAAAAAAATTGAATCACTAATTCTTGGTATAACATACACGTGAACAACTAGACGATTTTGTTTATTAAATTAAAGAAATTTTTTAATTACTGGATAATTTCGCTTCCGCATTCCAACAGTTACAAAACCAATAAGCAAATTACATACCAAAACATACTATTTGAAATGAATAAAGAAGAAGATCTGATAAACAGTACACATATTAAATAGAAATTTGAAGGCCGGTCCACTTGAGCCATCACATCGTCGGCTCTGGATAGGATGCCTTTTGCACCGATGAGGCATCCTGGTTGAGCTTACATGATTTTGAAGATTGATAGGCGTAAATGCTATTAGTCCAAGCATGACAGCAAGGTCGCCGAATAGGTAGGGTACTAGAGAGTGTCATGGCTAGTGTTGTATGGTGGCCACAGTCGGTGGAGGTGGAGAAAATTGGTGGCTTTGGTGGATGTGTTGTCATTGATGATTTGCAAAGTGTCGTTCGTTCTCATTTTTTTGTACTTTTTATTGTGTATCTAAACATAAGGTGAAATAGAAATGAGGAGAAAATAGTGTTTATTTAATGGAGAGAAGATGAAGTGGAACCTCAATTGGATTTTTGGGGAAGAAGATGAAGTGAGGTGCCATGGAGTGGAGTGGGGTGAGGTGAGGTGAGATGGGGTGAAAAATAAAATTTTAAAGATTTGGGATTGTATGTGGCACATATAAAAAATGTGGGTTTAATTTGTAAAAAATTAAAAGTTTGGGTACAGAAATTATAATTATTCATTTTTAATTTGAACATTTTTTTCTGTTTTAAAGCAAATCTAACGAATCTTGGCAGCAGATGGGTTTTTAGTACAAAAGATTTCAAATAGGGAGATTATCTACGATTTACAATGTATAGGGAGATATATCGCAAATGAAAACATTTTTAAGAGGGTTTTATGCTATTAATTCTTATAAATACTGCTTTTTATAAATGCTTCCACGTACTTTTAATGTGATGCAGTTAATAAAATTATGGTGTGAATATAGTTACATTTTCTTTGCTCCATATAATCTAAACAATGATTTCAACTCTTATGATGTGAAATTATCTCTTATTTCGATCTATCCTGGCATCACTTGAATACCACGTTGTGTTTAACTTTAACCCGGTGGATTTAACAATACATAAACTCTTTATAAAAATTCAAGTAATTTATTATCTACACATATTGAGATACTCACATTTATTAACACTTTGCCACCACTCAATTTTTCTATTTATAATTTAAACAATTTTTTTAGCCTTAAAATAATATATTTGTCCATGTTTGACTATCAATTTTTAAATTTATTTTTAATCGTACATTCCACGAGATTCATTCTTTTTGTTAATTTTTTTCAATTATGCATTTTATTAATTTTTATGAAATCTACTAAAAATCTCATATGTTTAGTCAGATGGAAGACAAGTCCGATTCACCCACCTCGGGGGCGGAAAAAGCGTGCGGCATTCATTCGCGCTTTCGCGACTAAAATAATTCCAAGAATTTCTTTCTTCTTTCACATATTTGATAGAATCTTGAGACATCTGACTTCTATTACAGGAATTCCAAGTCTATACAACCATTTTTGAATTTTATTCTGTAAGTTTATACTTTATTTGTGTCGTTTTTAGTTGATTAGCTAAATAATTCCGTTTTACTACCCCTATCTTAATTTTTAATAATCGGGTTGAATTCAGTGTTAGAATTGTGTAATCTGCAATGGGATTTTCTGTAATTGATAAATTAATCAGTTTTCTTCCTTTTCTGGATATGTATTTAGTAATTATTGGTATTCATCACTGAAGTAATTATTATCCTTGTTTGATTTTAAAGAAAGTATGAAATTATTTGGAAAAAATTAGAATTTTTTTGATTCGATTGTCTACTTTCTAGATTTTTCTCATACTATTGTTGGTTTTAATTTGATGGATTTTTTCCCCTTAATTATATAGAAAATCTTCAATCTTTGTTACTTTAGTTCCCTAACTATAAAAGAACGAAAAATAATAAAAGATGATGCTATTTTATTGCGTATCTGAAATGAGTGAACCGGATTACTTAATGTTTTCTATAATTTCTGTGCACCAACTTTGCCATATGCTCTTTAATTGTAAAATTTAATTTGCTCATTGATGGCAATTTGCAGTGATTTCCTAGAGATGGAATTATATTTGTTAGTAGTTTCTGATCTAGCAAGTGTTCCTTTCTTCCTTTTGCAGGTGAAAATATATTATATCTGGTGTTTAAGGCCTACTATATTCGAAAGGGCACTTGGGAGAGAGAGTGAGAGAGAGGGTGCTGGTTTGCAAAGAAAAGTTCTGCGAGCTCGAATCCTCTCTCTGTATCATTAAATTATATCCCCGCCACAGGATTTTATTTTTAATGTTCCTATAATTACATCAGGAAACTATTGGGATAGTGGAAGGTTTTTGACGTATTAAAGTATATTGGGAACTGGTATTAATGGGTGGTGTTTGTTGCTGTTTCCAAGATGAATACGAAGATTTGACTAATCCTAACAGCTCAGTTTATAGAAACTGTATATGCCTCCGTTGTTTTGTTCAGAACTTCTTGGCTGTGGTAAGCTTTACGTTTTTTTTGTCTAATAAAGTTACTTGAAGATGGTTCGAATTCAATTTCAAGATTCAAATTAGATCCTGCACAGCACAAGGCCTTTCTTGCGGGCATCTGCATTATTGATGTGCCGTATGAGCTTGTGGCGTGCAAATCCATTTAACTCTCCCCATGTTTAAGTCAGTAATCTAAGTTGGCAAGTTCGCATACAAAGATGTAGATGTGTCACATGGTTGTTTGAACAGATTTATTCAGACTTTTGATATATGCCCGTTCAAACTTACTAGGTTATGCTGAGTCGGTGACATACCAGTTACCATTTCCATGCAGTAAGCTTAGCCTATGCTTATTTTTTACACTGGTAGTGGTGGACTAATTCTCCAATTTACTTTATGGATTTGTAATTTGTTATATTTTCAGAATCACAGTTTTTTCAAATGCTTACATCTCCCAGATGAAAGGATATATCACAAAAAGTTTATGCAGTGCAGGAAATTTTTTGAAATGTGTAATTTGATCCAATACCTTGATGTACATTGTACTGAAATGGTTTTAGGGATCTCCCAAGTCATAATAATCCGAACTCCACTGAAGGCTAGCTTGGAATCATTCCAGTTGGTATAAAAAGATGTGTAGGCTGCTAAGACTTACTATGGCAAAATTGGCTCATTCACAGTTGGTTTACAATTTGACTGTAGAATTCTCATTCTTGCATTTTGCAGTATACATCATTGTTTCGCAGAGGAGAAGAACATGTCTCCGGTTCATCCACTCTGGGGACGGCATCTTTGAATTCGGTTGCATCACTTGATAACTCTCTAGATGATATGTACCGCTCTCCTCCAAGGCCTCTGCCTTATGATGCAGATCCAAGATATTTTCGCTTGCAACGGGATGGACTGGTTTCAAGGAGGGAGAAAGGCTCAAGTCATTTGCACGAGGAAACCGAGCCGCTGAGAAGAAATGAAGTTGATGAAGAGCCTGTGCCTTTGAGAAACACAAAAAAATGGAATGACTATACATGTGAAGAAGAATCTAAAGATTACAATTCAAAATATTCACTGAAGCTCTCAACAGCTAAATCAAAGACAGGTTTTGATCATGTTTACACTTCTTCAGAAGATGAAGATGTCTGCCCCACATGTCTTGAAGGTAAGAGTGTGAAAATTTTAGTTTTATAGTGTTTTTATGGTAATTATTGCAGCAGTTTCATTATATGCAATAATTTTAAGCACGCTATTGAGATATAATTTGCATGTAACAGAGCATTAGGATGGTTCTCTTATTTCTGTTTGATATCATTGCTCATACATATTTCATTATAATTTCCTTCGGTTTATTTTTAGATTGCTGAAACAAAAATTCTTGCAGTTTTCATATCTAAAACAAAATATCTTTTTCTTTAATTTGGGCAAAAAACAGGAAAGCAAGAGTAAGCTGGCATAGCAGCATTGGTAAAGAGTGCTGAAATTCTGACACATGGAATTTCTTTTAAATTCTGGATTCCCTTTGCTTTTTTCTTCTACCTTTTTTTTTTAAAGTTGATAACTACGTCTGCCATCTAGGGATTCTGGTTTTTCTTATAGTTTGAGCATCCGTTTTTGCAGAGTATACTACAGAAAACCCAAAGATTATGACAAAATGTTCTCACCATTTCCACCTTGGTTGTATATATGAGTGGATGGAAAGAAGTGATAACTGTCCAGTTTGTGGCAAGGTATATTTCACCTTCCTATGTTCTGGTTTTGTTCTAACATTAAATGCATTTGCATGCTTGATTTTGTATTGCAAGGGATTTTATCCTATATACCTCACACTTTGAGCAGAAAAAGTTATATTTTTTAAGACAACGCCCTTACTTTTTCTTAAACAAAGAAGAAAGAGAACATGTCTCTCTCTCTCTCTCTTCACACAGGCACGTGCACCTCCTTTTCCTAATTGTATCTTTTAGTAGTTCATATGCTATTTTACTTTCACTGTTCGGTTTTAGAGCATATGTTATCAAACTTCTTAAAAAGTCAAAGAGTCTTGACTCATTTCAAATGGGGTTGGCTACCTTTCAGGAGGAATTTGTATTTCTACACAAAAAGCCATTAGCTATCGCTCGTTTTTAATATTATCTTATTGTCTTTTACTGCTATGTTATGTACTGGTCTTCTTTTATATCATTGTCATTCTTGCCAATGTTAGAGTCACTACAGTTTGGTGGGTAATTAAGTGCTTCCTTTTTCTTTTGTTGTTTGAGTTATTACGAGCTTGACCCTTTTTTTCCTGATGAAATTTCTTTGGTGGCAAAACAAAATTGATTTGCTACTTCCCAATGTAATGTTCAATATGTTTTATTTGTCTAAGAAAAGACAACAATTTTAGATGTTATTTATACCTTATTGACAAAGAAATTGAAAGATGGGAAAATATTATTTATAGGCAGGTCTCGAAGTTTAGGGGTGGGGATTGGTTTCCGAAGAAAAATGCGGCATAACTTAATTGCATATTTGTATGTGGACAACTAGCTGGAAATTTTGCTAGAAACTTAAGCAACCAGGAGTTGTAACAACTCTACTAAAAGGGGATACCATAGTATTTAGATGAAAGAGTAGCTGATGTTATACTTTTTGAAGAATTTTTTTGATGTAATAAGATAGTGCTGTGGCTCATTCGCAAAATTGAATTTGGTTTGTGAGGATAAAGTTTCTTGAGATGTATTGTGCTTATGAGATGAAGTTCTAGAAATGGAAAAGAAATTACACGGTTATTTTATTTATTTTGGAGCTATGAAATATGAAGATTTATGTTCAGTTTATCTTATGTTCTAACTGTTCCAACTTATATAAGGGCAAGTAAACCGTTTAATCCAATGCTAAATTGGATTTGATTGGTAAGTTGGATTTTTTTGGGGCTTGAGTACACAGCATCATAAGCTCACCTGAAATTATGTTGGAAGCCCATTTAAGGTGCTAATGTACTATCTCACTCTGTAAGCATGTCCCTGGCTATATGAATTTCTAACTTAATTGCATTACCATGCCAGGGTTTATGACCATCCATGTCAAAGAGTAATTTGATTCCTTGTCATGAAACACTGGAAGAGGTCTATTCTTTCTAGGCTTCATACTAAATAGTCTGAATAAAAGAAAATGCAATTTTTAAGATTTTACATGTAAAAGTAAACGAAATTAATCGAATCATGTTAAAGAATAATTTGATGAGAATTAGTCCATAATCTTAACTTGTCGGTTGTGTTGAGGAATTCTCCTTCCTAACTCTTCATGAAAGTGGACGCGGTTTTATGGGTAAGTTTGAACTGTGTTGAGCAGGAAGATTTGTTCGTTTGGATTGCTCCTTTTCCAAGGTTCAAAATTTTGGCAGTAAAAAAATTAGTACAAGGAGGGGACATGCCAACCTTACCACCCGAAGTACGAAGGAGGAGAGAGAATGATGCAATATTAGAAGGAATGTTATTATTTTAGTTTCCAATTTTAATTCGTATTTTATGAATATAATTAGGTTTAATTTAGTTGCTTTTATTAGATATTTTCCTTCTCAAGATAGAATATTTCAAACTTTATATAAAGGGCTATTTTTACGCTATAATAGAGGAGACTTTGAATGAATAAAAAATGATATATTTCTTCTCTCTCTTCGTCTCACCCTCTTCTTCTATTTCTCCCTCCTTTCTCCTCCTCTCCCCTTTCCCTTTCCCCCTCTCCTATAATTCTCCTCATAGCATCGAGCATCACAGAATTTTGTAGAAAAATCTAAATATGGGAGTACTACTCCCATTATATAAGACCATTACAGGAAATATAAATGTGGAAGTACTACCTTCACATAGAAGATTAGTCTATTCTATTAGAAGGTTGGACTAGTTCAAGAGAAGGACTTATCACAACATAGACCACAATAAGAGGCATACGACACACATGAAGCAAAACCATTTACTACAACCTATATATGCAATCTAGAAAATACAATCTATGATGCTTAGACTCCGGTACGGGTATCGAGTACAGCTACGTATCTAAGTATCAGATCTTTTATTTTCTAAAATATAGAATACGGGGACATAGCTAATAATAATTCAAATTTTCAATACGGGTATGGGGTACGTCTTTCAAACTTCAATTTTTTTACTAATTCAAGATATCATTTTGAATAGGTCAAAATCAATTATTCACAAAGAAAGAAATGCGCATTGAATAATGGATTAAGATGAATAAAATAGAGTTCTGAGGTTTAGTTTTCAATTATGGGATTACTAAATGTTATATAAAATAAATAATGAGGGATTTGATTGCAGTTTGGACTTAGTGGAGCACCAAATAGCACTATATGGAACCCATTTTCATTTTATACAAACAAAACTCTAACTGATACAGATAGAGAGAGAGAAGGAAAAAAGAAGAAAATGGAAAGAAAAAGATAGAAGAAGAAAAAGAAGGAAAAATATAGCGCTGTCACCTTTCTCCAGCGACTCTAGGTTTATAGATAGCAAAAAGGGGAAAGAAGAAAAGGGGAAGAAAAGAATAAAATTAAGGAAGAAAGTAGAAAAAAGAAAAAGGAAGAAGCAAAAACGACGAAGTGTCCAATTGAAACTTGGAGGATCCGACACATATCCTATACCCATACCCATGTCGTGTCCGACATGGGTAATCCAACTATTTCGGGAGTCCGAACATCAGATAATACAACACATACCGTTTACGAAGGCAGGCTATATTTATGCTCTAAACATAAAACTTGTATTAGTATAGACCATATATGAAAGCTATATGATAATGCAACACCTGCAATTTATACAAGGCAAGCTATATTTATGATCTATATAACATACACTAGTATAATATATAAGCATGCTCATCATCAATTCTAAAAATGCAACCTACACCCAATCATTCTATAGCAGCAAAGAACTATATTAACTCGAACCCGGAATACATGCACCAAAACACACTTAAAATGCCATCATGAATTACGTTACTTGAGCCAAATCCAGTATTCATTTACCTGGGGTGCCAATTTTAAATGCCATCAGAATATACATGCTTGTTCTTTGTCAAAGAGCATATCTCATGAGATTTTTCCTCCATGTGCAAATAAGGTATTTCCATGACGTCTATGCATAGCATTCCAACTATGCTCTCCTCCAAATCCTTGCAGTTCCTGATTCTACTGTTTTTAGTTCTAAATCCTTCATTAGCCATCCAGACTGCAGCTGCATTGCCCTATCTAGTCTCTACTGATACAAGTGCCAGTTACTCCAGTTTTCACCGTTAAATCTTTAAATCTCACGAGTAAATACAAAACTCGCAGGGCCCATTAGTTTTTTTCTTCACAAGGATAGCCACATTTGGGGAGTCTAATTCCACCCATATATCTCAAAAGTTTTTCTGTCCACTTAATTGTAATCTGCGACAAAGGGCCCTAACCTCAGCATCAAAACAGTTGAAAGTCCCACAAAATTCATGAAATGCAAGCACCACTTTACCATCATGGTCCCTAATTAGCCCTCCACCTGCTCCCTCTCTAAAGTTAGATTCTTTAATAATCCAAATTTAGATGAGGTTTTAGGAACAACTACGAAACATAAACAATACAGAGATGATATGGCACATGGACAACAAAATTTCCCAAAATACTTGGAACATGTTGAGTAAAAAGTTGTAGTTTTATAAGATGCCTTACAAATGAAATTGTCCTTGATGAAATTGGAACGTCTTTTTGAAGAGTTAAACATGATCAGGGACAGTTGCAAGTAAAGCAAACAATGGGTAGGCTACTGGTTCTTGGAACATCTAGCGTGTGTTTGATTCCCATTTTTCCTCATTATAATGAGAAATACGACGGTTGGAGTTGCAATAGTCATAGAGGAAAAAAATGGGGATCAAATGGTACTCTAGTATGATGGAAAAGTATAGTTATGGCAGGTCAAACATGATCAGAGATATTTGCAAGTAAACTAAGGGTAGGCTACTGTTTCTTGGAGCATCGAGTATGATGGAAAAGTCTATAGATATGGCAGGTCGAACAATGATAGAGATCATCATAGGCACACAAGGCCTAAAAGTGTGACAGATCATTTCATAACATGTTTTTGTATCTATAAATCGTCTCTGATTTATATAATTATCAGATTATGTGCGAGCATCACTATAATTTGATTGTGAAGAAAAATGGTAACAAGTTAACCCTATTTTGGATATTTGTTTTTTTGCCTTTGCAGGTGATGGAATTCGATGAGACTCCTTGATCTTCTCTCTCCCCAGATTTTTATTTGTGGGTCAAAACAGCAACAGACAGCAAGGGAAATAACAAATTTGAAACTGGAAGTGTAAAGTCACTGTGAATACTCCATGTTAAAAGTGTTATCTTGTATAGTGATATTATTCAGCACAACGATGTCTTGAGTACTTTTTTTTCCTTTCCAACTGCTTTTCTTTACGTGTTTATTATTGTATTTCTTACCAGCAAAAGCTTTTAGCCAAAGTTCTCTTCATCAAAGAGAATGAGCGTTATATGGCTAAACGGTTGAACCAGCTGGGATTGTTAAATCCATTGTATTTACAACATATTTTGCTTAAAGAATTTAGTACTACTATAAAAAAATTGTACTATATATATTAACTGACTGTACAACGTTGCAAACGGAGTCCATGATGTGGCAGATTAAAGACGAAACTAAAGAGTGCGATGTGCCAAAACAAAGATTAATGAAGTTGGAAGGGGAGGGTAGCGGGTACCGTGCACGAACGTAAAAGGGGAGAGTTGGGAGTTGTATTAGAAGTAAGCTCAAGCAAGTGCCTTTGTATAGTTGGTTTGTCCTTTAATAGCGATTTTTGCAAAAGAGCAAGTCCGGAATCTTGATTTGAGATAGTAATGATTTATTTGTTTTGGTTGTAGAAGAGTTTCTAAGCATCAAGTGCTATCCGCACATTTCGAGGAACTCACAATTATTACTTACTTATTTATTACTCATTGGACCATGCTATATGCACATAAATGTTGACATTTTGGTTAACAACTATATGAGTTGGTAGATTTTAGTACATTGATCTTGATAATACATTTTTCAATCAACTATTAGATTTTTGATAAATAAGGATGTGTTAATTAAGGTGTACACTTTGTACGTACCAGTAGTTTAATCCTTACTTATTTCTACTACTTAAAACAAAACCGTTTATAAACATTTTCTAAACAATCTGTAAATCTGGAAGGGAATGTTAGAATCAACCCTGTGTCCATTTCCATTGCACAGTATTGAACAGATACAGTATTATAGGGTTCTAATACATGGGTGGACAATCAGCCCAACTTCATGAATGCGTTGAAACCAACAAGCAAGCTCTTCTAATCTAATAGCACCTCCGCTTGTTAATGCTTTCTTTAAATGACCAAACATGATGAAGACCATATTTTAGTTTTCGACTTTTGAGAGAGAAAAAAAAGGGTTTCTAACTTGATATTATGATAAATGGCTTGTTACTTTGCGTTTAGAGATTACATACGTTTTACTTCAATTTGTGTGGTGGTGCAAGAGATGCGACATTGATCCATTGCACTCTTTGCATAACGACTTGGTTAAGGAAGTCGAGCTACGGGGATTAGAAGATGAAGAAGATGACGATGACAACGACTGTGTTGGGCTTAATGATGAGAAATTTCAATTGGATAGAGAAGATATTTCTTTTTTAAGATCTTAAAATTTTGTTTTTATTTTTCCTTTCTTGGATGATAATGCATGTCTGCTATTTCCTCCTACTATTGTTTATATTACAAAAATTTTGCAACAAAATAATTGCTTAAATAGTGTTAATGGTGTTTACTGATGCCATCTAAACCAAACAACACGATTGAATAAAATAATATCTCACAACATTGTTACAAAATCAACTGTAAAATACGTGTTACCTACTAGTATATATATTAAAAGTCCCTTGTTATGAGAATCATTCTAAGGATGATATTTTCCAAGCTAGATTATATTATTTCAATTGTGCAAAGATATTCATGCATTGTAGTCATTGCACATGCATTCTAAATAATTATATGGTAATTAAATTTCACTGTAAAACTTTCGTCGTACTTCTTTTATGTCGAATTCTTATCTTCAATAATTTATTAATTAATAATTTTTTCCTTGATGATGGTTTCAATTTAAATATATATTTTTTTTGTTGCTTTAAAAAGAGGGAAAATTTTTGTCACACTTTTATAGTTATTATTTTTAAAAAATAATATTGGAAAATAAGTTATTTCACGCTTGTTGAAAAGTTTTATATATTTATATTCAATTACTAGGATGATACACGTCATTACCTATATATGGCATTATTTAAATAAATAAATTAATGAGTTTAACCAATAAATAAATGCCCAAACATTCCATTAAAGCTATTCCAGTCCACGAGTCTTTGAGATGACTCACTAGATCGAGATCTTCTTTTACATATTCTAATGCCTTGTCGTTGGAATTGGTATGAAGAACCTTCTTAATGCAACTTTAAATAATATCCCTTTATTAACACTTAATTATATCTAAAACTTGAATAAATCTTAAGATTTAGTATACACCAACATATGTTACATGATAATTGGAGCTTAAGCCATTTTCCAAGAGACGCACTACCCCCCCCCCCCCCCCCCC